>JAWNOI010000114.1:0-28180 GCA_035046045.1 Zaprionus bogoriensis
TGTCGGAGAATTGAAGTCATCTTCATTTTGGTCGTCATTGTTAGTCGGTTTTTGATGTTTCATACTCGATCCTGGTGGATGCAGCGAGTCTTCGTTGCCTTGTTTCTTACCCTTGGCTCTCAAAACATACGCGTGACTCTCCCACGCCGGAAACCACAAGAAGAAGGAAGTCAAGAGAGACCATATCTAGCAACGCAACGAAGCCACACTCAGACTCAGTTCATGAACTGAGTCTCCATTCTACCAGAACTAGTATCTACCATCATAGTCTATGGTCACACCTTAAAGTCTCATACCTATCGACATGCATACCTATCCTCTCTGACAAGTACTTCCTCGCCGACACGGCCATCCTGACATATACACGTCCTCGTGTCTACAGTTAACATCTCAGTTTCATTCCAACTTTATAGTTTTATAGAACACTTGAGAACAACTTCACCAACTAATCTCAAATTCATATAAAATTCCGTGACATAACTTAACATCTATTTTTAACATGTCGTAGGTAATTTTAACATATCTCAGGTTATATTCTCCTATAACCCATTTCTTTCAATTACATTTCCAAATAAAAGATCATTTAAACATTCTCAAATTATACATTAATCAGTTCAAATCATAAATTTGTAATCCAAAATAAATAACTCGCCAAACACATTGACTTTGCGCATTTCATCAAACACATAGCTCGTCCATCGCCCAAAACTTGGCTTCACGAATTCAACAAATACATTACTCGTCCATCGCCCAATACTTGGCTTCACGAATTCATCAATCACATAGCTCGTCCATCGCCCAATACTTGGCTTCACGAATTCATCAAACACATAGCTCGTCCATCGCCCAATACTTGGCTTCACGAATTCATCAAACACATAGCTCGTCCATCGCCCAAAACTTGGCTTCACGAATTCATCAAACACATAGCTCGTCCATCGCCCAATACTTGGCTTCACGAATTCAACAAATACATTACTCGTCCATCGCCCAATACTTGGCTTCACGAATTCATCAAACACATAGCTCGTCCATCGCCCAATACTTGGCTTCACGAATTCATCAAACATATAGCTCGTCCATCGCCCAATACTTGGCTTCACGAATTCATCAAACACATAGCTCGTCCATCGCCCAATACTCGGCTTCACGAATTCAACAAATACATTGCTAAAGCAACCCTCGTCCATCGTCAATCACATGACTTCATGATCACTTTTCTTTTTCAACAGATTTTTGTTCTTTATAATTTACATCAAGCTCTTCTGGAATTTGCACATCCGGTAACTTTCGCATACTTTCGTGTGGATACTTATAACGTCTATTGTTCTGTGTAGACTTTAAAACGTATCGGTCTCCGTCCAATACCTCGACCACCAAACAAGGTCCTCTGAACTTTGAATCTAAATTCGTTTGCTGTCTCTCACTGTTTTTAAGCAGCACAAAATCTCCCACACAGAATCTTATTATCTTAGCCATATTTTTTTTTTTTATCAAATTTTGTCATCTCATATCTAGCAACCTCTTCAGTGTTCTTAACGGCCAACTCCCATAATTTAATCTTGTCAATTTCAGTTTCGATATCGCTAATAGAAATCAACCCTACTGGACGTGTAACTTTACCAATCAAAAGCTCTAAAGGGCGTGCAGCCCTACGATTAGCTGTATAGTTAAGGGCTAACTGTACATCTCCTAGTACATCTTGCCACGATCTAGAACTTGTCTCAGCAGCCGTCAACAGATTCTTAAGTGTACTCATAACCGTAACTTGACCGTTGGCTCGACTTGCACCTGTTCCAATTAGATGTACTTATATCCTTTAGTTAGAACAAAATTGCACAAACTTTGTGCCCTTGAAGCTGCGCCCCTGATTGGCAATAAAACGTATTGGCACGCCAAAAATGGCAATAGAAGATATCATTGCATTCATAAAAGTATTAGCATTCAAAAAGAAAAAAAGTTTTATGGGTAATTCAATTTGAGGGTTTCCTGACGTACCCTTAGAAACTCTACATGCAGTTCTCCACAAATTTTTGAACATGATTTGTCATACCAAAAAAAACCAGCAATGATCGTACACCTTGTCTAGCGTTTTCTCCCAGCCTAGATGCATGATTGACTCATGTACCTAATTTATAACTGACCAGGGGATCGTACGAGGGACTACAGATCAACAACGAGCTCTTGAATTTCTCTGAATCTATACAGAATACAAAGCATTTGATCCAATTTCATAAGTAGCAACCAGTGACAATGGTAAATCATCATTCTTTAACTTGGTTTCAATGTCTGATATTTCTGGAACCTTTTGTTGTTCCACCAGTATCTAGTTTTCGGACATTTCTGTTAAGTCAATTCGCTTCTCTTCTATTTTACTTGGTACTAACTTATCCTTTTGATACACCGGATTTCTACAAAGAAAATCCACGTGTACCATGCGTTAACTTCTCCATATTCGATTTCGAATTCAAACGTTTGTAGAAACTCCAACGAAAAAACCTAGGTGACAATTCGATATTATTTCAAGAAGATTTGATTGGATTATAGTCAATAAAAATCACGAATTTTCTCCCATGTAGATTGTGACGAAAATGATTTATTCGCGACTGCTAGCATTTCCACTTCATAACATGTGTAACTGAACTCACAGAAGCTAGTTGCTCTACTATAGCATTCAACCACTTGAGACTTAGAGTTTATATACTGCAAAGGGATATTACCATACGCGATAGAGCTGGCGTCGGTATGCAGTTCTATCGGAAACTGAAACGCTAACCCAAAGAACTGTCTTAGAGTAGCAACTGACTTAGGTGGTGGCAAAGCCACTAGCGATTCTATATTGTTTAAATTTGGACGTATCTCATAACCAAGGTAGGTCTCAAGAAAAAGCACTTTGAAATGTTAAATGAAAATCCAGTCTAGAACGTTTAATAAAAGTTACAACCGCTCAAACGCTTTCTTGGTTTTTGAAACAATTAATTTATCGTCCATATAAACGATTACAAACGAATGAGCAAGAGCTTTCAATACAGCTCTTTGGAACACTGAGAATGCACCCTCAGAGCATCGAAAGAAACTTCCACTAAAAGCCCTTGAGGCACTATTTCTCTTTCAATAACAATATTATTTTCATATCTGGTACTATATGAAACAAAACAACCGAAGAATTACCATCAATCATGATGTTTGATTCAACTTGTGTGGTACTGTAAGTATTGTCATTACTTATTGCCTTTCAAGAGATAACGCTCTGCATCCTCTTACCAACTAACTTATTAGAAAGGCTTTCTTTAATTAATGAGCTCAGCTCTCAAATCAAATGTAATTGGAAATCTCTCACCATTGACCAGCATACTCGATTGAGGCTCCACCACAACGCACAGCTCCACTTTTTTTTTGATATTACTCCCAATCCGGTACTCTGCACTTTTGACAATTAGTGGCTCTTGGCATAAGTAGCAAATTACATTTGCCATTCCATGCCGAGGCTGCCCTGAACGCCATTCCCTTCCATTTGCCGAAGCCTGGAATCTCATACCAGATCTACAGACTTGCTTTTTAGGATCTGGTTTTTCACACTGATAACATATGAGTTCCACAGCTTTAACACGATTGGTCTCTGGTTCCCAGTTTGATGTGACAGGACGCTCTTTCAGCGCTGAGAATATTTGCAGCTCCGCTTGCAGTTCACGTCGATTGTTTGCGGGTGTTGTGTGTTGCAAACGCCGGTCGAAATTAACCATGTACCCAAGGACCAGCGCGATGGAAATTTGTTCAGAATTCAAATTACCCAATTTTTTTTTTCACATTGACGTCACGCTGCGACTCGCAAAAACAGGCAAGTTTTCACTGTTGCTTGAACGACTATTAAGAAGATTCGAAATGACGGCGGCTGGCGTCTCCGGTGTCTCGTATCGCTGCTCAATTGCCGAAACTGTTGTTAAGTTATATCTGGATAGCATATTTGTGAAAACCACTGGGCCGCTGCGCCTTCCAAAGCTTTACCCAATGCTAATATAAGAGCGCCGTCACTTAATGGTTTTGCTCCAAAAATGATGTCCACCGCAGCGCACCACTGCGTGCCATCCACCTTAGCAATGTCCGGATTATATTGCGGAAAGCAAATATCACTAGTCTGTTGTAACTCACTAGCCGGCATCTGTAGCTTTTTAACCAGTTTCAGAAAATTCCGGCTATAACATCGCGAAGACATCCCTTGAAAAAGTTTGGTTAGGGCCGAATCCCACTTCTGATGTCGGAGAATTGAAGTCATCTTCATTTTGGTCGTCATTGTTAGTCGGTTTTTGATGTTTCATACTCGATCCTGGTGGATGCAGCGAGTCTTCATTGCCTTTGTTGCTCACCCTTGGCTCTCAAAACATACGCGTGACTCTCCCACGCCGGAAACCACAAGAAGAAGGAAGTCAAGAGAGACCATATCTAGCAACGCAACGAAGCCACACTCAGACTCAGTTCATGAACTGAGTCTCCATTCTACCAGAACTAGTATCTACCATCATAGTCTATGGTCACACCTTAAAGTCTCATACCTATCGACATGCATACCTATCCTCTCTGACAAGTACTTCCTCGCCGACATATACATGATTGATTTAAAATTGTTTTCGGTAGATTCCAAGTAATTATAATATTTGGTTCTATATAGTTTGTTTCATGTTTTTTATATATTTTTGTGTACCTGCATTCGGCATTGGCTTGGTTTAATATTCCTATAATGCATTTATTTGTAATTTTTTCTTTTGTATTAAATGAGAATACTTGATTAAACTGAACATAATATTTGTCCTCTAAGGGTTCTGTTAATATGTTGTTAAATTCATTTGGGTAAGGCAAGATTTTAAATATAGGAGTTTCCATAATGTCTCTTGGGATATGAAAAATTATCAATATTTGATTAGTATTGGTTTTTAACTAAGTAGAAGTTTTTATTATTAGTAGTTTTTAACGTGTGTTAAGGTGTCATGCTTAAGTAGTTTAGGGTTAACAAGTGAAGACAGCTACAGTCGAGTGCACTCGACAGTAAGATACCATTTACCTTTCGCTGTTAAAAACTAATTCTTAATATTAATTACTTTTATTCGGCGAATAACAACGCATCGCATATTTTCGAGGACAAATTCACATGCATTGCCGCTAATGGCACATGCCGACTGCACACTGACTACACGACGACTGTGCGTGCGCAGTCGGCGTCGGCGTCGGCGTCGGGCCTCTACTGCTGTGAGCGAAACTTCTCGTGCCTATAACTTCTGTGTTTATTGTCCGATCGGATTTAAATTTATAGGGTTGGTAGATATTATTATTATCTACAATAATACCTAAACAAAATTTCGGAAACTTTTCTACTTTTCCTATAATTTGATTTACCGATTTACAAAATCGATTTTTGGGGGCGGTAGGCGTGGCATCCAAAAGTTGAAATTCCGCATTCTCCGTAATGTTACCAGGCACCTTACTTTCAAATTTGGTGCTTCTAGCTTTTCTAGTGTTCTTTGAAACTAAAAAAATGTGTTTTTTAGAGGCGGTGGGCGTGGCATCCAAAAGTCTAAAATCCAACTTCTGCATAATGTTGCAAGACACCCTCCTACCAAATTTGGTGCGTTTATCTCTTTTCGTTATTGAATTATTTCGAAAAAATCGAAATACGCATTTATCGATTTGCGGAGGCGGTGGGGGTGGCACATCAAGTTTGAAATAAACTTCTTGTGTGTATTGAATACACGCACACTCCCACCAAGTCTGGTGCCTCTAGCTCTTTTAATAGCTGAGATCTGTGTGTTCATACAGACGGACAGACGGACAGACAGACGGACATGACCAAATCGACTCGGCTATTGATGCTGATCAAGAATATATATACTTTGTATGGTCTGCCACGCCTCCTTCTGCCTGTTACATACATTTGCACAAAGTTAATATACCATTTTTTACCCATTTTCAATGGGTAAATGGTATAAAAATGCCTAATCTAGTAAGTTGCATGCCTAGTTCTATGTCTTCTATGTATTCGGTGAATTCTTGTAGATTGAAAATAAGTATTGCTAGCCTTTCGCTTGCTTTATTTGCTAAGCTTAAATGATTTATTCTTTCAATGCCTTTATTTACTGCATCTATTATTGTATTAAGTTCGTTAACTTGAACTGTGTTTTGTGATAAATTTTCAATTTTATTCATTAATTCTTCTTTATCTTGTTCATCTAGTGTTCCAAATAGATATTTGTATGTTGTGCCTATGAAATTCATCAGACCTCTGTTGAGCTAATGAGCTTTTTCATTAGCTATGGTTGTCCAAATAAACACCCACTTATTAAATGTTTTAATTCTTATTATATTTATTTGGCCACTCAGGGCGATATTAACAATGTTTAGTTTTTGTTTTATAAGCTAGGCATGCAGGCACGACGTTGCCTGTGCAGCTCAACGAAAACGAGATTTATTTATTTTCAAATACGCTCTCTCGAACCGAACCGAACTAAAAACATAAGATTTCTGCATGCAGGCAGAAGGCAAGAAATAAGCAAAGATAAATAGAGAGAGAGAGAGTGATCTCTGCACGCAGGCAGAAGGCAAAAACGAAGCAAAGGTAAATAGAAAGAGAGAGTGATCAGTCACTGGATTCGGCTGCATAGCCCAACATACTCCCCCCGTTGCAAGGCAGGGGCTTTCAACAGCATCTAGCGATCCAAACGATTAAGATTTAGTCCAGTGACATCAGGCTCAGGAAACAGAACCAGAGGTGCAGTGCCAAGAAAATGAGAAAGATTTTCTGAAGGGTTTTCTGAAAAAGGCACCAAAGGTCTTGAATTGATTATTGCGGCAATGTAGCAGAAGAGCCTTTAGCTGCGGACGACGTCCGAGTTTAGTTTGAGCAACTAAAGCTGTAGATCGTTTTGAATCATTGCCTCCGCCTGTGACAATCCATCCAAGTCGAGTCTTTTGAAGCAACGGCAGGCCTGCACCAAGCTTGATCTGCCCAACGCATAACAGGTCAAAGAAAAGACTGGCTCCGATGAGTAAATCCACATTCTGCGATTTATAAAATTCAGGATCGGCTAGCTTAATATTAGCTGGGATTCTCAATCCTTCCGAGCACCCAGTAAAATTGGAAATGGTAGGAGCAACCAAAGCAGAGATGCTGACAGAATAATCTGAAGCAAGAGATTTGAGATTAGTGCTTACAGAAAATCCGTCGGATACAATCACTGGAATCACTAATTCCAGCAACAGCTGCTGACCTTTGCCGTGGCAATTGTAACTGGTGTGCCAAACGAGACGTAACAATGTGCAACTGTGATCCAGAGTCGAGCAGTGCACGGCAAGGAATCCAAGCACCAGATCGATTTTTTAAATTTACAATTGCTGTTGGCAGGAACACAGCATCAGACACAGAATTCTGAGCGATCAGAGAAGCAGAGGTAGTCATGTTTACTGGCTGGCTGCTAGAAGATGGCTGATTTGTTGAATTTTCCGTTTCTGATGTAGGATTTTGATTTAAATGCGATGTGGGCTGCGACTCAAAATGGAGCAGGCTTTGATGTTTTCCTCCACATGTTCGACAAGATCCAGCCTTGCAGTTGCGCATTTGATGCCCTGGCTTCAAACAGTTGATGCATAATGTCAGCCTCTTAGCATCTCGAAGGCGAAATTGTGGAGTTAAACTCAAGAATTGGTTACAATTGTATATAAAATGGCCAGACCCATTACAGCACACACAGGCCGCAGGTGTGAGAAACGAGCTCCGATTGTGGCTAGGTTTACGATTTGCACCCACCTGATTAAATGCTTCTGACGAATATTCCACATTTTCCAAACGTTGACAGCGTTTCTCCAGAAAATCGATTAACTGCTTGACAGTTGGTATCTTATCAGCTGTATTAGATTCCTCCCATGCTGTTCGCGATGCAATGTCGAGCTTCTGCAATATGCTATGGACGATTATACAGTCAGAGATTTGTTCCGAACTGCCTATGGATTGCAGAGCACGCAAGTTAGCAATAAATGTATCCGACAAGCATCGTAGCTTCACAGCTGATACTATCTCTACCTTCTGAATACCCAAGATTGTGCTGATGTGTGCCTGAAAGATAAGACGCTTGTTATTATACCGCTTGTCTAATATATCTAATGCGACGGCATAATTGTCCGCTGATATTTCGAGGGCTCTGATGGCATCCAACGCAGAGCCTTTGAGGCACGATTTTAAATGCTGCAGCTTCGCATTTGGAGACAAATCGGGATACTTGTCGATGGCGGTGGAAAACATGGTGAAGAAATCGGCATACTCCACGTAGCCGCCACTAAACTCCGGCAACTTCAATTCTGACAAATTGGCTCTCCTTTGAGCTTGAACTGACGATATATCCATGGACATTTCAGGCCGCAATGTTGAGCACCGAACACCAGCGAAGTTACGTCTTCGTATTTCCTGCTGACAGGACCAATTCTTTAAACTCATCTCGCATTGGGCTGCCAATTTCGTTGAAATCAAGCTCTTCCAGACTGTCATGGGCCAAAATAAAAGACGCTTGAGTTTTGTCCAACAACTCTAAGCGCAATGACAGTTCTTCTTCGCTGGAAGATTTGATCACATCGTGGCTGAGGGAATATTGAATTGAATATTGAATATTAAATAACCATTCTTGGCTTGAACGGGATTTATTTCCATATTTTGGCTACTTATAAGTTTTGCAAAATGTATTAAAATTAATATGATGTCGATAATGTTGATCAACAGGTTAGGTTTGATTTTCATTCGGCATGCACCTGGAATTATCGTATTTATTTTTGTTAATTTTCTTTGCTTTTTATACCATTTACCCATTGAAAATGGGTAAAAAATGGTATATTAACTTTGTGCAAATGTATGTAACAGGCAGAAGGAGGCGTGGCAGACCATACAAAGTATATATATTATTGATCAGCATCAATAGCCGAGTCGATTTGGTCATGTCCGTCTGTCTGTCCGTCTGTCCGTCTGTATGAACACACAGATCTCAGCTATTAAAAGAGCTAGAGGCACCAGACTTGGTGGGAGTGTGCGTGTATTCAATACACACAAGAAGTTTATTTCAAACTTGATGTGCCACGCCCACCGCCTCCGAAAATCGATAAATGCGTATTTCGATTTTTTCGAAATAATTCAATAACGAAAAGAGATAAACGCACCAAATTTGGTAGGAGGGTGTCTTGCAACATTATGCAGAAGTTGGATTTTAGAATTTTGGATGCCACGCCCACCGCCTCTAAAAAACATATTTTTATAGTTTAAAAGAAAACTAGAAAAGCTAGAAGCGCCAAATTTGGAAGTAAGGTGCCTGGTAACGGGTAAAGAATGGTATATTAACTTTGTGCAAATGTATGTAACAGGCAGAAGGAGGCGTGACAGACCATACAAAGTATATATATTCTTGATCAGCCTCAATAGCCGAGTCGATTTGGTCATGTCCGTCTGTCTGTCCGTCTGTCCGTCCGTCCGTCTGTCCGTCTGTATGAACACACAGATCTCAGCTATTAAAAGAGCTAGAGGCACCAGACTTGGTGGGAGTGTGCGTGTATTCAATACACACAAGAAGTTTATTTCAAACTTGATGTGCCACGCCCACCGCCTCCGCAAATCGATAAATGTGTATTTCCAAATAATTCAATAACGAAAAGAGATAAACGCACCAAATTTGGTAGGGGGTTGTCTTGCAACATTATGCAGAAGTTGGATTTTAGACTTTTGGATGCCACGCCCACCGCCTCTAAAAAACACATTTTTATAGTTTAAAAGAACACTAGAAAAGCTAGAAGCACCAAATTTGAAAGTAAGGTGCCTGGTAACATTACAGAGATTGCGGAATTTCAACTTTTGGATGCCACGCCTACCGCCCCCAAAAATCGATTTTGTAAATCGGTAAATCAAATTATAGGAAAAGTAGAAAAGTTTCCGAAATTTTGTTTAGGTATTATTGTAGATAATAATAATATCTACCAACCCTATAAATTTAAATCCGATCGGACAATAAACACAGAAGTTATAGGCACGAGAAGTTTCGCTCACAGCAGTAGAGGCCCGACGCCGACGCCGACGCCGACGCCGACTGCGCACGCCGACTGCGCACGCACAGTCGTCGTGTAGTCAGTGTGCAGTCGGCATGTGCCATTAGCGTCAATGCATGTGAATTTGTCCTCGAAAATATGCGATGCGTTGTTATTCGCCGAATAAAAGTAATTAATATTAAGAATTAGTTTTTAACAGCGAAAGGTAAATGGTATCTTACTGTCGAGTGCACTCGACTGTAGCTTTCTTCACTTGTTTATATTTAGACTTATAGTGTATTATTTTTCTTCCCCTGTTAACTTCTTCGTAATGATTATCGTCTATTTTTGTTATCTTTCCTGTCTTTTTGAACGGATTGGTCGTTTTTGATTTTATTAGTGGAGCTTGTCGATATCTAGTATCAATTTCAAATTTATTACGTGAATTATTAAGTTTTTCTATTTTATTAATTTTTTCTGAGTGTGTATTATATTTTGGGGTACCCACGAAGAGGAAAATATCTGCAGAGTTCTGCCTGTAGTATTATGTTTTGTTCTAAGATTATAAACATAAAGAATGGTTTCAAATTTTGTTAGCTTATTTTCTATGTCTGTTTCACTGTTTATAATTCTTAATTTTTCGTTTACTGTTTTATGAAAACTCTCAACATTAGAAATTCCATTTTTGCTTGTTGTTATATCAATAACGACATTTTCAGATTTTAACCAAAGTTGCAATGCTGCACACATGAAAACTGAATCTTTGTCCGCTTTAATTTGATTTGGTTTACCCATTTCATTGAAAACTTTGAGTAATGCTCTTTTTGCTTCCAACCAATCTCTACTGTTTACTTCTACTAAAGTGGCAAATTTTGAATAAATATCTTACAAGATAAATATTGTTTATTATCTATCATATAGAAATCGATGACATATTTTTCTCTTGGATTGAAAATTTCTGGGCTTGTTTGGAATTCTGTGTTCTGTTTTTGCGATGTTGCACACTTCGCATTCATTAATAAAATTTTGAATTAATTTTTATGATCGGGAAAATAATATTTTTCTTAAAACAATTCTGTTTGTTTTTCTATTCCTGGATGTAAGAGTTCTTTATGTGTTTTAATAATAATTTCTTTGAATTCTGCGTATGTATTAATGTCTATAAATTTACTACTAGTTTTCATCGTTTTAGTTGAGTTATTTGGATTAATAATTTCAACATATGCTTTTTGAAAAATTAAAAAGTCTGTATCAATTGGAAAATATATTACGCTCTTCTTGGTAGATAAATATTCGATTATTAATTGTTTTGCGTACTCGATTGTCATTTCTTAATACGTTATTATGATTTTTCTTTTATGAAAGTAATTTATTGTTTCGATTTCATTTGAATCTCCTCTTATAAATTCTAATTGTCTGTTATAATAATTAAGTGGTCTTTCTGTTATTGGAATGTAGCTTTGGTTATCTTCTTGTGCACTATGCACTGTAGCTACTGTTGATATTGTAGTTGAATTACTGGAAGTCTCTCCTAAATAAGCTTCCTCTACTCTTATTTTAGATAAGGCGTCTGCCACATTTCTCTTTACCGGGCAAATATTTTATTTCATAATCAAACTCGTTTAGTTTGATTTTCCAACGCTCTAATTTCATATTTAGCTCTTTAATATTATTGAGCCATACTAGAGGCCTGTGATCACTTAGGATCAGAAATTTTCTGCCAAAAAGATAGGACCTGAAGTATTTGGTGGCCCAAACAATAGCTAAATAATTGATTTCGTGTTCATTAAGAGTTCTGCTAGCATAGCAGATTGGTTTATGATTTTGTGATAATACTGCTCCTATAGCAATATTAATCGCATCTGTTGTTCCTTAACAATAGCTTTTCGAAATCTGGGTATATAAGTATTGGATCGGACATTATTAGTAATTTAAGTTTTTCGAACGCTTGTATATAGTCATGGTCTTTTATGTTTAATGTTACGCCTTTTTTAAGTTGCCTGTCATTGGTTTTGCTGTTTTAGCAAAATTTGGGATAAATTGCCTGTATTTTGAGGGGATTTGGTTTTATACCAGTTGTTGTTATAATATGTCCAAGGAATTCTGTTTCCTTCTTCATAAACTCGCATTTGTCGAGTTGAAGCTTGAGATTAGCTTCTCGTAATTTTTCAAATACCTTTCGCAAAGATAGTACATGTTCCTCCAATGAAGTGGAGTATACAATAATATCATCCATATAGACCAAACAATTCTTGTAGATCAAATCTTCTAAGAGATTGTTCATGCACCTTTGAAAGGAAGCAGGAGCATTTTTCAATTCAAAGGGCATTCGAGTGTATTCGTAATGGCCATTTTTGGTAGAAAACGTTGTCTTTGGAATAGAATTTTCATCCATTTGTATTTGGTGAAAACCTTTCGCGAGGTCAATAGTGGTGAAGTATTGACATCTACCTAGTTTGTCTAATATTTCATCCATTACCGGGATTGGGTATTTGTCATTTAAATTACGATAGTCAATTACGATACGGAACTTTTTTGTTCCTGATGCATCACCCTTTTTTGGTACTATCCAAATAGGTGAGCAATAAGGGGAATTCGACTTTCGAATTATACCCTGTTTGAGCATATCTTTTATTTGCAAATCGACTTCTTGATCGTAAGATTGAGGATATTTATATGGTTTTCAATAAACCGTTTGTTCTGTTTTTGTATGAATAACATGCTTGATAGTACTAGTGAAAGTCAAATTGTCACTTTCTTTATACTGCAAGTCACTAAATTCATATAAAATTCTTTTTAGATTATCTTTTTCCTCGTCATTAAGGTGTTCTAATCTGAACTTATTAGTTTCTTGCAACTCATTATTTATTGCAAAGTTAAATATTGTATCTGTTGTAAGTGGGGAATCGCAGCAATCAATTTCTGCTTCTCCTTTTCCGAAATCATTATAATCATATCTCATTCTGAATTGATAACCATTTAAATTAACCACTTGTGATTCATAATCAATAATTGCATTACATGCTTCGAGATATTCTCTTCCTAGGAGCATGTCATATCTATCGGAAAAACAAGTGAAGAAAGCTACAGGCGAGTGCACTCGACAGTAAGATACCATTTACCTTTCGCTGTTAAAAACTAATTCTTAATATTAATTACTTTTATTCGGCGAATAACAACGCATCGCATATTTTCGAGGACAAATTCACATGCATTGACGCTAATGGCACATGCCGACTGCACACTGACTACACGACGACTGTGCGTGCGCAGTCGGCGTCGGCGTCGCCGTCGGGCCTCTACTGCTGTGAGCGAAACTTCTCGTGCCTATAACTTCTGTGTTTATTGTCTGATCGGATTTAAATTTATAGGGTTGGTCAATATTATTATTATCTACAATAATACCTAAAAAAAATTTCGGAAACTTTTCTACTTTTCCTATAATTTGATTTACCGATCTACAAAATCGATTTTTGGGGGCGGTAGGCGTGGCATCCAAAAGTTGAAATTCCGCATTCTCCGTAATGTTACCAGGCACCTTACTTCCAAATTTGGTGCTTCTAGCTTTTCTAGTGTTCTTATAAACTATAAAAATGTGTTTTTAAGAGGCGGTGGGCGTCGCATCCAAATGTCTAAAATCCAGCTTTTGCATAATGTTGCAAGACAACCCCCTACCAAATTTGGTGCGTTTATCTCTTTTCGTTATTGAATTATTTGGAAAAAATCGAAATACGCATTTATCGATTTGCGGAGGCGGTGGGCGTGGCACATCAAGTTTGAAATAAACTTCTTGTGTGTATTGAATATACGCACACTCCCACTAAGTCTGGTGCCTCTAGCTCTTTTAATAGCTGAGATCTGTGTGTTCATACAGACGGACCATCGGACAGACAGACGGACATGACCAAATCGATTCGGCTATTGATGCTGATCAAGAATATATATACTTTGTATGGTCTGCCACGCCTCCTTCTGCCTGTTACATACATTTGCACAAAGTTAATATACCATTTTTTACCCATTTTCAATGGGTAAATGGTATAATAATGAATTAAAAATTTTATCATATCAACTTGAAAAAATAAGCTAAAGTAATTTTTATGTGGTGGCATAAGTATTTTGACAAGTACATTTTAATATGAATAACAAAGTTTAAACTCAAAAACAAATTAAGAAAAAATTAGAATTTAGTAAATTATTTAATTTTCTTTGATTTCAATAACTTTTTGCAGTCGTCGCTATACTGAATCTGTACAATTTTGGATGATCTCTGGAGACATCTCTTCCCAAAGGGAAGTGACCTCAAAAATTGCCTTCTCTTGGGTTTTGTTCAACTAAACTGCTCTTTTGCATTTGAAAAGAGACCAGACGTTCTAAATAATGTTAAAGTTTAAACTTTGGAGCGGCCAGTTCAAGACAGTAACGCCCACATCCTTCAAAACATTGGTAATCGTTTGGGGCTTTGCGGCAGGGGACATTATCCTGTTGCAGGATAAATAGCTCATCAATGAGCCTATCACTGGAAGGAAAGGCATTATCGCTTAGGCCCTCCATATATTGCCCTAGATTCATTTAGCCGGCAATAGGAACCAAGTAACCCAGCCTATTGTATGCAACGCATCCCCACAGCATGACAGAGCCTCCTCCATGGCTCACTTTTTGGCAAACGGGCCGCCTTTTCTGCCTTTGTACCCTTGGAATCTTACAAAAAATGTATTTTTTGACGAATTGTACAAAGGAGCTTTCATCTGTCCATTGAACGCTTCCCAAAAACTCCTTTGGCTTCCTTTGCGAAAGACAGTCTTTCAAGCTTGTTTGCTCCTGTTATAAATGGTATGTCCTTGGCTTTCAAAGTCTAAAAATCACGTTCTCTTAATCGTCGATGGACTGTGCGCTCACTAATTGGGGTCTTAGCTGTCAAATTAAATTGATCTGCTGCAGATTGAGGCAGCAGAAGAACATTTTTTTTTAAATTCCCGTACAAGGACTCGGTCTTCACTGAGCTCTGTTTTGCGCTTAGCACCTGATCTTCGTAAATTACGCATGTCATTATGCCTTTTAAACTTTTTTATTTGGTAGTTCACAGTTTGAAGCGACACATTAAACTCATGGGCAATGATTTAACTGCTATTCCAGCGTTAAAATTTACTACCATTGAAGATCGGGTAACCAAACATATCTCAGCCGTTTTACCCATGTTACTTAATAATTTGTAATAACTTTGTATTTTATTAACAAAGTTTAATATTGATCAAAGTTAAACACACAAGTTGTTTGATTGATGAGAGCGTTCCTTAAGTCTCTCCAGCATCTGGCTGCTGACAATTGCGATACCCTCTGGGCATCTCCACAAAGCTGCTTCTCGATGGCGCTGAAGAATACGCTTGACTGGCGTATGCATGTTGTATAATACAGCTCCAGAATGAAATCCATCCTTCTAATGAACGGGCTGAGTTCAAGGGTGTTGCCTCCAAATTGCGGCACTTGCCTGATCTGGCTCAGGGCTTGATTAAGGTGGTTTTCCGATAGTAGTACCACTGGTTCCGTCATATTGATTTTGTTCAATTGTTTCTTCTTTTTATAAAAAAATTTTCACAAATTTAACAGTTTATTTATTTTGAATTTAGTTTGTTAATTTAGTTTTGTTAATTTATACCTCATCTCTTACCACTGGTGGGGGAGTACTAAGGTTTTTATTTTTTAGTAACCTTTGTGTTCGATCAAAGGCACTAACTTTTACGATACTTGGATTAAACGGGTTTTTGATTTAATTTTTTTTTTTATACCATTTACCCATTGAAAATGGGTAAAAAATGGTATATTAACTTTGTGCAAATGTATGTAACAGGCAGAAGGAGGCGTGGCAGACCATACAAAGTATATATATTCTTGATCAGCATCAATAGCCGAGTCGATTTGGTCATGTCCGTCTGTCTGTCCGTCTGTCCGTCTGTATGAACACACAGATCTCAGCTATTAAAAGAGCTAGAGGCACCAGACTTGGTGGGAGTGTGCGTGTATTCAATACACACAAGAAGTTTATTTCAAACTTGATGTGCCACGCCCACCGCCTCCGCAAATCGATAAATGCGTATTTCGATTTTTTCCAAATATTTCAATAACGAAAAAAGATAAACGCACCAAATTTGGTAGGAGGGTGTCTTGCAACATTATGCAGAAGTTAGATTTTAGAATTTTGGATGCCACGCCCACCGCCTCTAAAAAACACATTTTTATAGTTTAAAAGAAAACTAGAAAAGCTAGAAGCGCCAAATTTGAAAGTAAGGTACCTGGTAACATAACGGAGAATGTTTGATTTTCAACTTTTGGATGCCACGCCCACCGCCCCCAAACTATTGCATTTTAAGAAAAGTAGGGAAATAACAAAACATTTTTTAACGCTCTTGTAGCTTACCATAGTATAGATCTACCCTATAAATTTCAATCCGATCGGACAATAAACAAAGAAGTTATAGGAGTTTGAATCTCCCATATAAAGTTGTGGGCGCTTAGAATTCCAACTAAAATGTTGAACTGACGCAGCAGAAGGCCGGCATCAATAAAAGTCTCATTTGCCGATCTCTCCGCGTAACTGTGTGTGGTCTAGATGGTTGCATGCAAGATTCTGGTGCGTGTGGTCGCGGGTTCGAATCCAGCAACGGGCAATTTTTTTTTTTTTTTGCCGATCGCACTGCGTAACTGTGTGTGGTCTTGATGGTTGGCTCGCAAGTTTCTGATGCGTGAGGTCGCGGGTTCGAATCCTGCGTTGGGCAATTTTTTTTTTTTTAATAATTTTGCGCTATATGAAAAGTATATTATGCAAAAAAAAAAAAATAGAAACAACAACTTTTTCTAAGCAATACAAAAAAAAGAAGACTGCGCTGGGATTCGAACCGGGGACATTTAGTTATAGAGCTGACAACTCTCACAACAAATCACTGAAGCACATGGTCTGTTCCTAGGCGCGAAAAGTTTTGCATACAGCAGCAGAGACGGAGCAGAGGCTCGGCTTCAATGCTTGCGCCGACTGCGCACGCACAATCGGCGTGCAGTCGGCATGTGCAATTAGCGTCAATGCATGTGTATTTAATTTCGGAAATATGCGATGCGTTCTTATTAATTCGAATAAAAGTAATTAATATTAAGAATTATTTTTAGCAGCCAAAGGTAAATTATAACTTACTGTCGAGTGCACTCGACTGTAGCTTTCTTCAATTTTTATTTTTTAATAACAAAGAAGTTATAGGAGTTCGAATTCCCCATACAAAGTTATGGGCGCTAGCGATTCCTAACCAAAACGTTAAATCGACGCAGTAGAGGGCCCGCGTCAATAAAAGCCTAATTTGCCGATCGCATGGCGTAAACTTGTGTGGTCTAGTGGTTAGAGGTCCGACTCGTAAGTTACAAAGTTCGTGAGAGTTCTTGGGTTCGAATCTGGCGCGGGGCGATTTTTTTTTCTTAATGTAAATTGCTTTTTTTTTATTTTTATACCATTTATTTTATTTTGTATTATTTCTTCGAATAGGGTAAATGGTATCTTACAGTCGCGCGCGCTCGACTGTAGCTTTCCTTACTTGTTTTTTAATATTTCACAGTCACATGGGAAAACAAAATTTGATTTAGTTTTGTTATTATAAACCTCGCAACCTGAGCTTCGATAGCGTGTTGCTAAAGTTTAATTTTGCACTTGATATGAAATTAGAGTTCGTAGTTGACTTAGCTTTCAATATCTGTTATGCACTTTATACGTTTTAACTCACTGTGTACAGCTCTAAGTTCTTAATCGACTTGACTGAGTACACTTCGCGAATGCACGTAGTTCTTTGGCGGATCAATTTATAGTGAACTATTATTCTCGAACGTTTATATCACTAGACCCTTTTGACAATGTGAGAGTCAGGTCTTTCACCGATACTTTACGATATTAGTCACTTCTTGATCCTACCGGCTGCGACAATAACAATTCTCGAACAACACTTTGTCAAAAAAATTTAATTCTTTATTTTCAAAATAGTATGATCGCGAATTGGGAGAGATACGTCTTCTCTTTACAAGATTCAACTTAAAACTCGAACTTAAAAACTACGCTGACGCTTGGCAAACCTTCGACTGGGATAGAGAATGCAATTCAGCAAAAAATGAGAGCGATCTTGGTTTGAGCTGCGTCTGCAATTTTACAGTATTGAGGCATGAGAACCTTTTAATTCTTGGGGACATCTGTTTATGTTTACGTTAAGTGGCCCCTCGCGAGAGCAATGGGTATGAGAGCGATTTTGCTTAGATCTGCATTTCTAATGTAGCAATGGGTATGAGAGCGATTTTGCTTAGATCTGCATTTCTAATGTAATTGAGGAGAAGTTTACATTAGATATTATGTGGGTGTATATATGTTACTGCAGAGTGTATGTTTCTATGTGGTAGGTATGTGGGTGTAGATTTGTTACTATATATATTATACACACTAAAAAATTTACACACTCATATACACTATATATATATACACTCACAAACTCACAAACAACACACTCAAAAAAAAAAAAAGGTGAAAGTGAAAAGTGCGCGCGTCGGGTATACCCTGCTATACCTAGAAACGTAGTGGACGAAAATAACACGCGGTTCGGTCCGACCGACGAAGGTGACGGCGAAAGAGGACGCGCCGATCACCTAACGGGCCACTCTCGAACGCAAGAGAACGCGTCGGTCAACGGAGAGCACGGGGGGGGTGGCAGAGAGAAAGAGAAGTTGCTCCCCGAAACGGAATTGCGGATTTCAAAGCGAGCGGCGCGCGCGGGGTACAGCCCCGACAAGAGAAGTCGGGTGAGAGCGCGCGCGACTCGGAGAGTGCAGCCGGGCCTGCACAGTGGGACTAGGTCGGTCGGAAACCGACAAATAAACTAAAATATAATAAAATAAAGTAAAATAAAATAAAATAAATTAAAGTAAAATAAAATAAAATAAAATAAGATGAAATAAAATAAAATATTCAATCGACTGCGCAAGATCCTAGTTTGAATTTTAAATAAAAAAGAGAGAAAAAAAAGAGAGGATCGCCGTAGTCGAAAAATAATAATAAAATAAAAAAATAATAATAATCACAACACCATGGAGAAACCCGAGGCGAGCGGACCGGAGAAGGAGAGATGCGACAACCCAGGAGTAGCAACCAGATGGGTCTACTACTGCCGTAAGGAGGATCTGGAAGGAGCCCTACAGGAGCTAGGGCTGGACGCCGAGGGAAAGGTGGATGAACTGCGCAAGAGGTTAGCTGCCTTCATCAAGGAGGGCAAACACAGCCCGGTTATCTGGAATAAGATATCCGAGTGGGAGGCCCGGTTCTCGCGAGGAGCGGAGGTGACTGCTGCCGCGTCAGGGCTATCCAGCTCTAGCCCCAACGTTTTGCTGCCCCCGGACTACTCCCCTGTGGGTAGAGTGCGTGCCGCAAGCGCACTCAGGACACCCGTCGGAGCAACAGGAAGTGCATGGAGCACTCAGCAGTCGACCTTTCTGGCGCCGGAGAGTACGCGTGCCTGTCTCATCCCGGAGCAGGTACGCAAGTGTGGAATTCGCTTCGACGGCAAGGAGGACCCGATGGGCTTCATCGAGGAGCTGAAGGAGCGAGCGGTATCCTACGGCGTCGACTTGGACCGCCTACCGAGGGCAATGAGTGAGGCATTGACGGACCGAGCGGCGCGCTGGTTCACGGTCAGTGGCCTGAGGGGAGCGACGTGGGACACGTTCCAGAGGGAATTTCTGGAATTCTTTCTGCCCCCTCAATACTTCGACAGACTCACTACGTCGGAGGTAGTGGTGCCTTCCTTGATCGCGAGAGGCACGCTGCATGTTAGCTCGAGCGATGTCGAAGATCTCCCTTAGCTTCTTCGCCCTTCCCGTCGGTTTCTGGGTGTAGCTGGTCGATCCCGGTGTCGCCTCTTGACACAAGGAAGCCCGCAAGCGTGGCTTCCTTCCAATTTTCATTTCCTGCAACTTCTCCTCGCGAAACTCCTGGTATACCGACTCTAAGTCCTCGGGCCATACTTTCTCGTGTCCAGCGATTTCTCCATCCGTCTCCGTGGCTAACTCCGCCATTCTTTGCAGGCGGGTGTCCGACTCCATCCTCAGGTCTCGACCATGGGAAGCACTCCTTGCCTCTACCACTGGGTTACCTTTAGATGATCCACCTCTCACTGCGAACCTCACCTTCCTCTCCTGGGGAGGCTTTCTCGTCGAGGAGTTCCCTCCGCAACTTCCTGGTGCGAAGGCCACCTCTCCATCAACCTTGGCACGCCCCAGTGCCTCTTCTTGTCTCGAGCCTGTCGTCCTAGCCTGCCAGGAAGGTGTCCCTTGAACCTTCAGAGGCTACCGAGGGTGCTTCCTGGGCCCTCAGAGGCTGCCGCTCCTTTTCCCTCGTCGTCTCCATTTCCCTCGCTGATCCTGCTGGCGTAGCCTTCCATGGAGGTGTTCCCTGTCCAACCTCCAGAGGCCTGCGCCGTTGACCATCCCACGAGCCACGCCGTCGCCGCTTCCTGCGGGGGTTTCTCGACCCCTCGGCTGCCATCCTTCCATCCACTCTACCCAACGTTATCTCCGACGCCCCGCACTGGATCATGGCACCAATCTTGTTTAGGTAATCCATTCCTAGGATTAGTTTATCCAGCATCGGGGTCATGACGAGCATGTCCATGGTGACCTCGTCGCCAGCCAATCCGACGCGAATCCGTAGGATGCTCCTTACATCCACCGCCGATCCGTCCGCCAACTTGATACTGGCGTCCGCCTTCACCACATCGCCCTCCGAGGCGATCAGTTTCGCAAATTCCTCGCTTACCAAACTCCGCGTCGCCCCTGTGTCGACCGTCGCCGTGATCATCCGCTGCCCGACACTCACAGTAGCGATGATCCGGCCTTCGTGCACCTCAGGGGGTTTCTCAGTTCCGGGAGTTGCTCCGTTCGGCACTCGTCTACTCCCAATCCAGACGAAGCCGCAACCTGGAGCCGGTTACCCCCTGGGTCGTCGCCTCCTCGCGTTACTCCTCGTAGTGGGCACTCCCTCGCGAAGTGGCCCTCCTCGCCACATCCGTAGCACGACCAAGCACGAACTCCAGTACCGTTCCGATCTCGTCCTGCAGGATCCTCCAATTGCTCCAAACGTGGTGGTGACGTAGAGGGATTCTGCGCACAAAAGGGGTTCGTTGCGCGGGGAGACATCACTTCATCGCTACTTCGACTATACTGTTGAAATCTCGAAGCATACGCACTCTCCTGACTCCTGACGATCTCGTACTCCGCAGCCATTTGAACGAGCTGCGAGAGGGTCACGAAGTCGCTTCGCCGGATGTGGATCCGGTATTCTGGCGCGGAGTTCTCGTAGATACGTCGGAGCTCCTGCTCCGGTCGGTATCCAGCGTGGTGCATCAGCGTCCTCATATCCAGCACGAAGTCCTTAAATGGCTCGCCTGGATACTGCATGCGGGTACGGATCTCGTCTTCCAGTCTGTCGAAGTATTGAGGGGGCAGAAAGAATTCCAGAAATTCCCTCTGGAACGTGTCCCACGTCGCTCCCCTCAGGCCACTGACCGTGAACCAGCGCGCCGCTCGGTCCGTCAATGCCTCGCTCATTGCCCTCGGTAGGCGGTCCAAGTCGACGCCGTAGGATACCGCTCGCTCCTTCAGCTCCTCGATGAAGGCCAGCGGGTCCTCCTTGCCGTCGAAGCGAATGCCCCACTTGCGTACCTGCTCCGGTATGAGACAGGCACGCGTACTCTCCGGCGCCAGAAAGGTCGACTGCTGAGTGCTCCATGCACTTCCTGTTGCTCCGACGGGTGTCCTGAGTGCGCTTGCGGCACGCACTCTACCCACAGGGGAGTAGTCCGGGGGCAGCAAAACGTTGGGGCCAGAGCTGGATAGCCCTGACGCGGCAGCAGTCACCTCCGCTCCTCGCGAGAACCGGGCCTCCCACTCGGATATCTTATTCCAGATAACCGGGCTGTGTTTGCCCTCCTTGATGAAAGCAGCTAACCTCTTGCGCAGTTCATCCACCTTTCCCTCGGCGTCCAGCCCTAGCTCCTGTAGAGGGCTCCTTCCAGATCCTCCTTACGGCAGTAGTAGACCCATCTGGTTGCTACTCCTGGGTTGTCGCATCTCTCCTTCTCCGGTCCGCTCGCCTCCGGTTTCTCCATGGTGTAGTGATTATTATTATTTTTTTTTTATTATTTTATTTTATTATTATTTTTCGACGACGGCGATCCTCTCTTTTTTTCTCTCTTTTTTTATTTAAAATTCAAACTATGATCTTTCGCAGTCGATTGAATATCTAATTTTATTTTATCTTATATTATTTTATTTTATTTTACTTTATTTTACTTTATTTTATTTTATTTTATTTTATTATACCATTTACCCATTGAAAATGGGTAAAAAATGGTATATTAACTTTGTGCAAATGTATGTAACAGGCAGAAGGAGGCGTGGCAGACCATACAAAGTATATATATTCTTGATCAGCATCAATAGCCGAGTCGATTTGGTCATGTCCGTCTGTCTGTCCGTCTGTCCGTCTGTATGAACACACAGATCTCAGCTATTAAAAGACCTAGAGGCACCAGACTTGGTGGGAGTGTGCGTGTATTCAATACACACAAGAAGTTTATTTCAAACTTGATGTGCCACGCTCACCGCCTCCGCAAATCGATAAATGCGTATTTCGATTTTTTCCAAATAATTCAATAACGAAAAGAGATAAACGCACCAAATTTGGTAGGGGGTTGTCTTGCAACATTATGCAGAAGTTGGATTTTAGAATTTTGGATGCCACGCCCACCGCCTCTAAACTATTGAATTTTAAGAAAAGTAGGGAAATAACAAAACATTTTTTTAACACTCTTGTAGCTTACCATAATACAGATCTACCCTATAAATTTCAATCCGATCGGACAATAAACAAAGAAGTTATAGGAGTTTGAATCTCCCATATAAAGTTGTGGGCGCTTAGAATTCCAACTAGAATGTTGAACTGACGCAGCAGAAGGCCGGCATCAATAAAAGTCTCATTTGGCGATCGCTCCGCGTAACTGTGTGTGGTCTAGATGGTTGCATGCAAGATTCTGGTGCGTGTGATCGCGGGTTCGAATCCAGCAACGGGCAACTTTTTTTTTTTTTTGCCGATCGCACTGCGTAACTGTGTGTGGTCTTGATGGTTGGCTCGCAAGTTTCTGATGCGTGAGGTCGCGGGTTCGAATCCTGCGCTGGGCAATTTTTTTTTTTTTTTGAAGTGAAACTTCTTATACGACGCCGGAAAATGTTGCGTTAAACGTTTAACGCTCCAGTGGAGGGGGAATAGCGTTGAACGCTTAACGCAACTCGGAAGGAGAAGAGGAAAAGAGAAAGATAGAGTGCGAGAGAGAGAGAGAGTGAATGAGAGTAAGGTATCGCCAGGCGCATGCGCTGCTATGGCGATACACGTAGCGCGTAACAGCTGCCTAGACTAATATTAGTGCCTATGCGTGAGTGCATCAAGCGTCCTATGTGTCGAAAATTCTTTTTGAAGTGAAACTTCTTATACGACGCCGGAAAATGTTGCGTTAAACGTTTAACGCTCCAGTGGAGGGGGAATAGCGTTGAACGCTTAACGCAACTCGGAAGGAGAAGAGGAAAAGAGAAAGATAGAGTGCGAGAGAGAGAGAGAGTGAATGAGAGTAAGGTATCGCCAGGCGCATGCGCTGCTATGGCGATACACGTAGCGCGTAACAGCTGCCTAGACTAATATTAGTGCCTATGCGTGAGTGCATCAAGCGTCCTATGTGTCGAAAATTCTTTTTCTTATTCTTATCTCGTATTTTGTTATTAAAGTGTTTCCCATAATAATTAATTCGTGTTCTATATAATATTGACGCACTACTTGTAGTATTAGTACAGTGAATAGTGATTCAAACAAATATCGCTAAGAAGTTTCACTTCTTTTGCGCGTAGGGACTCCACGCACACAATTTTTATTTATGTATTTTTATGTATTTTATGTATTTAGCAGAAACAGACAATGTGCCTCGTTTGGTTTGTGGTTTGTTGTGAGAGTTGTCAGTGTATTAAGTTTAGTACATTATTATTTTAATCATGTATTTATTTATTAACATGTCTCATCAGTGTGGTGGTTGACGCTCAACTGAAGAGAGGTTGATATGTACTTATCGATATTTAATTATTATTACATGCTGTTTTTTTTTTTTTTATAATTTCTTAATTCTAACTTTTATTAATTCTAAAATTTCTTAATTCTAACTTTTATTAATTCTAAAATTTCTTAGTTCTAAAATTTTACAGAAAATCTTAAATGTATTTCAGTTTTATAATTATTGTTATTATATTTTTATAATTATTGAATAAGCTTAAGTCTAATATAATAAAATAACTCTTTGATTTTATAGCCATGGACATGGACATACCTTAATTCCACCCAAATCTTTGCGGCACTTTTACGGCCCTACCACTACGAGTTTTATACTGTGTTTCAATATTTACTGTGGTATCTTCATTTTCACTTTCCCCATTTATTTCTCCTTCAGCAGTATCATATTCTTCTGACGAACTATTAGTTGTATTTAATGAATTATTTTCATCTTCTTCGAAACTACTAGAGCTTTCTGTAATATTATTTTTTATTACCGCTTCTTTGATTGGCTGTTGAATATGTATCTCTGGTAAATTATTGTGCTGTCCTATTTAAATATTTCCTTCTTACAATAAATCTCTATTATTTGTTTTTGCAACAAAGCGTCTATTACGCCTAAAGTAATTATCAAAAGAGTCCTTTATTATATATGATCGATCGTTGACAATGCCAACTATTGTTCCATAACACCATTCTTTCCCATTCTTTTTAAATATAACTAAATCACCCGAACTTAACGATGGCAAAGATTTTACATTTCTATCATAGTAATATTTTTGTTTTTTCTTCTTTTTATTAATTTTTTCTTGAATTATTTCTTTGTTCATGTTGTTCCTGACAAGCAATTGTTCTGACACCGGGAGTCCCGTTTTAGTTAACCTCCCAAAAAATAGCTCAGATGGCGTAAGATTCATGCTTGCTATAGGTGTAGAGTTATAATCTAATATTCTGTATTGATATTGATCGACCTTATTGTCTTCATAGCATCTTTTAAGAATTTTTTTTCAAATTGCCACTCCTTTTTCCGCTAAGCCATTACTCTGAGGATACCTGGGACTTGAATATTTAAACTGAATATTAAAATCTCTCGAAAATTTTTCAAATTCAGTAGAATTAAATGGGACATTATCGCTTTTAATTATTGTTGGATATCCAACTCTATTAAACACAGTGCATAATATATTTATTATATTTCCTGAAGTTTTATTCTTGATTTTTTCAGACACTAAAAAATTTGAATAAGCATATTCAAAAAGATCAATTGACACCATATGATACGGATATTTAGGATTACTTTCCTGTAATAAAGGTTCCCGTTGATTAGAACGTGTAAATTTCTCACAAACGTCACAAGAGACTACTAGTTCCTTTATTTGTCTATTCATACCTGGCCAAAATAAAGCTTTCTTGCTTTAGCAAGGGTTTTTTCAATTCCCAAATGTGAATCGTGTAATAGTTTTGCGATCTTTTCTTGTAATTCATTGGGTATCACTAATCTATGATTTCTGAATAAAAGTCCATTCTCAAAATGCAACTCTGATTTATATTTATGTCGCTTCGCCGGATGTGGATCCGGTATTCTGGCGCGGAGTTCTCGTAGATAGGTCGGATCTCCTGCTCCGGTCGGTATCCAGCGCGGTGCATCAGCGTCCTCATATCCAGCACGAAGTCCTTAAATGGCTCGCCTGGATACTGCATGCGTGAACGGATCTCGTCTTCCAGTCTGTCGTAAATATTGAGGGGGCAGAAAGAATTCCAGAAATTCCCTCTGGAACGTGTCCCACGTCGCTCCCCTCAGGCCACTGACCGTGAACCAGCGCGCCGCTCGGTCCGTCAATGCCTCACTCATTGCCCTCGGTAGGCGGTCCAAGTCGACGCCGTAGGATACCGCTCGCTCCTTCAGCTCCTCGATGAAGGCCAGCGGGTCCTCCTTGCCGTCGAAGCGAATTCCACACTTGCGTACCTGCTCCGGGATGAGACAGGCACGCGTACTCTCCGGCGCCAGAAAGGTCGACTGCTGAGTGCTCCATGCACTTCCTGTTGCTCCGACGGGTGTCCTGAGTGCGCTTGCGGCACGCACTCTACCCACAGGGGAGTAGTCCGGGGGCAGCAAAACGTTGGGGCTAGAGTTGGATAGCCCTGACGCGGCAGCAGTCACCTCCGCTCCTCGCGAGAACCGGGCCTCCCACTCGGATATCTTATTCCAGATAACCGGGCTGTGTTTGCCCTCCTTGATGAAAGCAGCTAACCTCTTGCGCAGTACATCCACCTTTCCCTCGGCGTCCAGCCCTAGCTCCTGTAGAGGGCTCCTTCCAGATCCTCCTTACGGCAGTAGTAGACCCATCTGGTTGCTACTCCTGGGTTGTCGCATCTCTCCTTCTCCGGTCCGCTCGCCTCCGGTTTCTCCATGGTGTAGTGATTATTATTATTTTTTTTTTATTATTTTATTTTATTATTATTTTTCGACTACGGCGATCCTCTCTTTTTTTTCTCTCTTTTTTTATTTAAAATTCAAACTAGGATCTTTCGCAGTCGATTGAATATTTAATTTTATTTTATCTTATATTATTTTATTTTATTTTACTTTATTTTACTTTATTTTATTTTATTTTATTTTATTTTATTTTATTTTATTTTATTTTATTTTATTTTATTTTATTTTATTATATTTTATTATATTTTATTTTATTATATTTTATTTTATTTGTCGGTTTCCGACCGACCTAGTCCCACTGTGCAGGCCCGGCTGCACTCTCCGAGTCGCGCGCGCTCTCACCCGACTTCTCTTGTCGTGGCTGTACCCCGCGCGCGCCGCTCGCTTTGAAATCCGCAATTCCGTTTCGGGGTGCAACGGCTCTTTCTCGCTGCCACCCCCCCGTGCTCTCCGTTGACCGACGCGTGCTCTTGCGTTCGAGAGTGGCTTGTTAGGTGATCGGCGCGTCCTCCTTCGCCGTCACCTTGGTCGGTCGGACCGAACCGCGTGTTATTTTCGTCCGCTACGTTTCTAGGGTATCGCAGGGTATACCCGACGCGCGCACTTTTCACTTTCACCTTTTTTTTTTTGAGTGTGTTGTTTGTGAGTTTGTGAGTGTATATATATAGTGTATATGAGTGTGTAAATTTTTGAAGTGAAACTTCTTATACGACGCCGGAAAATGTTGCGTTAAACGTTTAACGCTCCAGTGGAGGGGGAATAGCGTTGAACGCTTAACGCAACTCGGAAGGAGAAGAGGAAAAGAGAAAGATAGAGTGCGAGAGAGAGAGAGAGTGAATGAGAGTAAGGTATCGCCAGGCGCATGCGCTGCTATGGCGATACACGTAGCGCGTAACAGCTGCCTAGACTAATATTAGTGGCTATGCGTGAGTGCATCAAGCGTCCTATGTGTCGAAAATTCTTTTCTTATTGAAGTGAAACTTCTTATACGATGCCGGAAAATGTTGCGTTAAACGTTTAACGCTCCAGTGGAGGGGGAATAGCGTTGAACGCTTAACGCAACTCGGAAGGAGAAGAGGTAAAGAGAAAGATAGAGTGCGAGAGAGAGAGAGAGTGAATGAGAGTAAGGTATCGCCAGGCGCATGCGCTGCTATGGCGATACACGTAGCGCGTAACAGCTGCCTAGACTAATATTAGTGCCTATGCGTGAGTGCATCAAGCGTCCTATGTGTCGAAAATTCTTTTTCTTTTCTTATTTTTGAAGTGAAACTTCTTATACGACGCCGGAAAATGTTGCGTTAAACGTTTAACGCTCCAGTGGAGGGGGAATAGCGTTGAACGCTTAACGCAACTCGGAAGGAGAAGAGGAAAAGAGAAAGATAGAGTGCGAGAGAGAGAGAGAGTGAATGAGAGTAAGGTATCGCCAGGCGCATGCGCTGCTATGGCGATACACGTAGCGCGTAACAGCTGCCTAGACTAATATTAGTGCCTATGCGTGAGTGCATCAAGCGTCCTATGTGTCGAAAATTCTTTTTCTTTTCTTA
>JAWNOI010000116.1:0-15092 GCA_035046045.1 Zaprionus bogoriensis
AAGTAAGGTGCCTGTTAACATTACGAAGAATGTTTGATTTTCAACTTTTGGATGCCACGCCCACCGCCCCCAAACTATTGCATTTTAAGAAAAGTAGGGAAATAACAAAACATTTTTTTTACCACTCTTGTAGCTTACCATAGTACAGATCTACCCCATAAATTTCAATCCGATCGGACAATAAACAAAGAAGTTATAGGCGCGAGAAGTTTCCCTTACATCAGCAGAGGCCCGACGCCGACGCCGACGCCGACTGCGCAGGCACAGTCGTCGCGTAGTCAGCGTTCAGTCGGCATGTGCCATTTGCGTCCATGCATGTGTATTATTTGACTTAGAAAATATGCGATGCGTTGTTTTTAGTTCGACGAATAAAAGTAATTAATATTAAAATATATCTTACTGGATGTTGCAAAAAAAATAAAAAAAATCAGTTGTGTTTGGCATTCGAACCTGGGACTCAATGTCACGGAGCCGACAACTCTCACACCAAGCTACCGACGGCAATCAAATTGCCGGTTACAAATTTCGTTCTAATATCTCAGTTGAGGCGCATTGTCTGTTTCTAGTAAATACATACAATGTTTGTGTTTATGTATGCATGTTTTAAGCGCGAAAATTTTTTCATACAGTAGAAGCTCGGCGTCAATGCTTGCGCCGCGCACGCACAGTCGCCGTGCAGTCGGCATGTGCTATTAGCGTCAATGTGTATCTAATTTCGGAAATATGCGATGCGTTGTTAACTTACTTAACTTAACTTACTGTCGAGTGCACTCGACTGTAGTTTTCTTTAATTTTTATACCATTTACCCATTGAAAATGGGTAAAAAATGGTATATTAACTTTGTGAAAATGTATGTAACATGCAGAAGAAGGCGTGGCAGACCAGACAAAGTATATATTACAATCCGTTCGGACAATAAATAAAGAAGTTAAAGTTGTGGGCGCTTAGAATTTTCAACTAAAATGTTGAACTGACGCAGCAGAGGGCCGGCATCAATAAAAATCTCATTTGCCGATCGCACTGTGTAACTGTGTGTGGTCGTGATGGTTGGCTTGCAAGTTTCAAATGCAGGGGGTCGCGGGTTCGAATCCCGCGCTGGACGATTTTTTTTATTATTTTTAAATAATTTTGCACTGTACCGAAAAATATAGTATGATATTTTTAATCAAATTGACGAACATAGATGATGCAAAAAAAATAAGAAAAACCAATAATTTGTTCTTAGCAATACAGAAGGAAGCCTGTGTTGGGAATCGAAACTGAAAATTAAAGTTATGATGCAAAAAAAAAAAAAAATAATTGTTTGTTCTTTAGCCCGCTGGGAATCGAACCGGGTACATAAAGTTACCAAGCCGACAACTATCACACCACACCACCGACGGCAATCAAAATGCCGGTTACAAATTTCGACCTAATATCTCAGTTGAGGCACATTGTTTGTTCCTAGTAAATACATATGAATGTATGTATTTATGTATAGTTATGTATGTATTTATGTATAATATATATGTATGTATGGGACGTGCAACCCAATGCGCACTAAGGAAACATATTGTTAATAAATGTATATTTATATTTAATTGCATTAATATACATTTATGGTATAATTCAATATTAAATTTTATTATCTTCGTGATTATATTTAAATGTCAACATATATCGATATCAGCGCATATCGATAAGTCGAACAACGTCTCTAAGGCTGCTCAATATAATCACTTTTTAGCTTGCGATTGGCGTGTGCGGTTGTGATTATTTCGTCGATACCGATTTTCGATTTTCATTAAATTAAATTATTTTTATTAATTTTCACTATTTAACTTTTAAATATTGTCTCTGAAAATAATTCGCGAATGTTGTCCGCTTTGATTTTATTAAAATTGTGAACAAAATTATATTATCGACAAAATTATTTACCGCGCATAATTTTGGCCGTGTGTGTGTGTGTGATAGTGTTAGTGCTTTTTAGGAACTTTGTGTATACGCATCTATACATACATGTATGTATGTGAAATTGCGCTCTTTTGCGTGCAGTTTTGTCAAAATACGTTACATGTGACGTATGAGTACATATGCACTTGCGCTTTGTATGTGAAATTAAATGACTGCAGTGTGTACGATTAAAGTGAATATCGGTATCGGTTCGTGCCGCGAAGCGAATAAGAATTAAAATAGATTAATAAATTATTATTCATTGGTGCTGCTGAAATCGCAAGTAACAAATTTATATTTATATATTATTATTTCATATTTAAATATATAAATAATATTGATGAATGTTAATAATACATTCAAAATTATATAATACTAATAGTGTTATTTATATATAATTATATAATATAATACTATATTATATTATTACTATATCTATATTTATATATATCATATATACATATAAATATATATATTTATACATATTTATTTATATATATATATTAATTAATTAATTTTTCTTTTTATTATTAATTCATACGTATATAAATAATGCCTAGGCTTAATAGAAGCACAGCTGACAGTAGGTCTCAAAGTCGAAGACTTAGAAATCAGTTTAATAGGTCCATTGTAGAATATGTTCAGCAAGAAAGGCAGCATAATGCAGAGTTTCAACGAGAACGTAGGGAAAATGTCGAGTTGAGCCAAGCTGATAGGGTAATCGATTCAATTCGGAGGACAATTCGTCGAACGAATTCCTCAGTTAGGGTAGTAGAACAGGTTGAGAATACTTCGCGTCGTTCGAGGCGCCGACAAGACCCGATTTATCGGGCAGACGAAAGAGGACAGGATTCTGTTCGTAGGACAATTCTGCGAACGAATCCTTCAGTAAGGGCACTAGAGCAGGCTGACAACACTTTGGGTCGATCGAGGCGCCGACAAGACCCGATTTATCGGGCAGACGAAAGAGGACAGGATTCTGTTCGTAGGACAGTTCGGCGAATGAATCCTTCAGTAAGGGCACTAGAGCAGGTTGAGAATACTTCGCGTCGTTCGAGGCGCCGACAAGACCCGATTTATCGGGCAGACGAAAGAGGACAGGATTCTGTTCGTAGGACAATTCGTCGAACGAATCCTTCAGTAAGGACAGTAGAGCAGGAAGACAACACTTTGCGTCGATCGAGGCGCCGACAAGACCCGATTTATCGGGCAGATGAAAGAGGACAGGATTCTGTTCGTAGGACAATTCGGCGAACGAATCCTTCAGTAAGAACACTAGAGCAGGCTGATAACACTTTGGGTCGATCGAGGCGCCGACAAGACCCGATTTATCGGGCAGACGAAAGAGGACAGGATTCTGTTCGTAGGACAGTTCGGCGAATGAATCCTTCAGTAAGGGCACTAGAGCAGGTTGAGAATACTTCGCGTCGTTCGAGGCGCCGACAAGACCCGATTTATCGGGCAGACGAAAGAGGACAGGATTCTGTTCGTAGGACAATTCGTCGAACGAATCCTTCAGTAAGGGCAGTAGAGCAGGAAGACAACACTTTGCGTCGATCGAGGCGCCGACAAGACCCGGTTTATCGGGCAATCGAAAGAGGTCAGGATTCCGTTCGTAGAACAGTTCGCCGAACCAATCCCGTAGTTAGAGCAAGGGAACAATTAGCAAATACATCGGGTCGATCGAGGCGCCGACAAAACCCTCTTTATCGAGCAGACGAGCGCGAACAAGATGCAATTAGACGAGCTAGCCAACGACAAGACTTAGAGAGGAGAATCTTGGAGAGAGCTTTAGATAGGAGTCAAAGGTCTCAAGTCAGAGATAATCCAATTCGTAGAATTCTTGAACAGGCACGCAATACAAGTGCAAGACGAAGTGCTCGAATTCGAGCAAGACAGGAGGCTTTTGATGCAAATAGGAGCTTATCGCAGAGAGTTAGTCAGTATAGAAGTAACTCTATAAATAGAATAGCAGAGAATAGGAGAAACTCGACCCGAAACAGGATAGAACGAGCGAATACCTTGCCAGAAGATAGAGTGTCTCGGAATAGAGTCGTTAGCTTAGATGCTCTAATAGCCACATTTAATATGACAGTAAAGCAGGGTCCTGATCAGGTTTGCATTTGCTGCAAAGGTTTGTGGTTTCCGCATCAAGTGGACAAAATCTCTCGTGAGTTTATAGAGGAAAAGTGCAGTGAGGCAGATAGTGTAGATATTTTATATCTTTCCTCTATATTCCCATCTCACAACGATAGGTATAGCTTTTGTAAAACTTGCAGCCACAGCATAAAATCAGGTAAAAAACCTAAGGCTTCCATAACGAATGGCTTAGATTTCCCAGAGCTTCCCGAATGTTTGAAAGGCTTAACGCCTTTAGAAGAAAGGCTTATTTCCCCACGCCTTCCTTTCATGATAATTAAGTCTTTAGGATATGGTCGTCAAAGCGCCATTAAAGGAGCAGTAGTCAATGTCCCGATTCCAGTTGCAAATGTTGTAACTTCCCTTCCCAGGGCATTTAACGAAGCCGATGTAGTTCAGATACACCTAAAGCGTAGGATGGAATATAACCATGATTTCATGGCTGAAACCATTAGGCCTTCAAAAATTGCTGATGCAATTAGGTATTTAGTCAATACAGAGCTCTATAGGAAACACCAAGTTACTATCAATGAACAGTGGTTGTCTTCCTATTCTTCTGAGACTGTACCATTTGTTGCATCGGCAGATGATAGGGATATTGTTTCCCAATTATTAGAAAGAGCTGCTCAAGGTAATGAGCAAAATAGAATTGATGAAGAGGAAGATTTAAATCCTGGAGGTCAAGAGACTTTCATGGAAAATGTTCCAGTTGCCCCCATTACCAGGATTGCTATAGCTCCTGGAGAAGGCCAGCGACCTCTGGATATGATTGAAGATTGTGATTCAGAGGAGTTGGCCTTTCCCACAATATTTGCGGGCATTAAAAGAAAATGTAAGGAGAGTTTTACAACCATTGTAAGGTCCGAGCTTAGGAATTTCGATAGAAGAGGTTGTAGAACTGATAAATTGTTTCATAACTTTAAAAAGTTAGAAATGATTAACATTAGGAATAACACGTCAATTTGCTTAAGAAAGCACTCCGCCACTCAAGGCATTTCGGCTGCAGACGTGCAAAATCAGGAAACATTAAGAAATTTAATTCTACACGACGATGGCTATAGGGTTTTAAGAGGTATTCGCTATTCTCCTGCTCATTGGGAAGAGGAGAAGAAGAAAGTTATGGCTATGATTAGGCAAATCGGTCTTCCGACTTTTTTTATAACATTTTCCGCAGCGGAAACTCGATGGACAGAGCTTTTAGTCTTATTGTCTAAAAATGTAGACAAGCAAGACATTTCTGAAGTAGCAGCTTCAGAATTAAGTTTTAATGAAAAAGCTCGTCTCATTAGAGCAGATCCTGTGACTTGTGCCAGATATTTCGATTACCGGTACAGACAAGTTCTCAAACTAATGAAGAAAGAAGGCGGTATTTTTGGTAGTCATAGGGTTATCAAGTTTTATTGGCGAGTAGAGTTTCAGCAAAGAGGCTCACCACATGTCCATGGCATGTTTTGGTTGAAAGATGCCCCTAAGCTCGATTTACAAGATGAGTCAACATTTGAGCCTGTCAAGAGCTTTATCGATCAGTTTATTACAACTGATGTCAGCTGCCCCGATGTTGCTCCATTTTTGGAATATCAACTTCACAATCATGGGCACTCTTGCAGGCGAGAAGTTAGGTCTAAGCAAATTTGTAGATTCGGTATTCCATACCCTCCCATGCCTCAAACAGAAATTCTATTTCCATTAGGAGAAGATGCTCCAAACTTAGCAGAGCATCGTAGGAACTTTGATAAAATTCAAAATCTGTTAAATTTTTCCTTCGATCGTGAGACCGTAGATAGCTTTAGTAATTTTAATAGTTTTTTGTCCCACGATCAACTTAACTTAAGCTATGAGTGCTACGTTAATGCTCTAAGATCGAGTTTAAAGAAACCTAAAGTGTTTTTAAAGCGATCTTTTGCAGCAATCAAACTTAACGGTTACAATAAGCACCTTCTTTTGCTGCAACGAGCGAATATAGATATTCAATACATTTTAGACCCTTACGCTTGCTGCAGCTATGTCGTTAATTATATTAACAAGTCTCAGCGAGGCATTTCGCTTCTAATGCGTGAAGCAGTAGAAGAAAGTAGGAGAGGCAATGTAACTATTAAACAGAAGTTACAACATTTAGGAAACAAATTTATCTTTGGCACTGAGATTTCAGCGCAGGAAGCCGTCTACTGCTGTTTAGGTTTGCATTTGTCTGCCAGCAGTAGTGCATGTGTTTATATAAACACAGAGGTTCCTGAAAAACGGGTCAGAATGCTGAAATCTAAACAGCAACTTCAAAATCTGCCCGATGACTCTAGAGACATATTTCTCGTAGGGCTTATAGAACACTATGTTCAGCGCCCAGACGCTTTAGAGAGCTTATGCTTAGCTGATTTTGCTGCTTTTTATAGCTATAGCAAATCGGAACGTGGAATTCGCCAGGAAAACTTGGATGACGTTGACGACGAAGTGTCCAGAGCTTCTGAATCAATAGTTTATGCTCTTCGCAATGGTAGTGGCTTTGTTAAAAAGAGGCTGACGCCATGTATAATAAGATATAGAAGATTTAATATTAATATTGATAGAAAAGACTATTTTAGGGAAGTTGTAATGCTATATGCTCCATGGAGAGATGAGCATTTAGATTTAATTACAAAAGACTGTGAATTGTTTTGTAGCCACAATCAGGAGTTAGTAGAGAACAATCGCAGGAAATATAATATATTAGACGACAGGGAACTCCAAGATGCTCTGAGCCATTTAGACAGAGAACAAAATCAGGATAGCGTGGAAAATCAGGAAGTTGAAGATGATGGTTTTAGAGTTTTAGGATTGCCAGAAATAGATCCCAATTTGAATGTTTTAAATGTGAATGGTAATAATGACAATAATGACTTAGAAGATAGTAATGTCCGTTTAATTAAGCTTCCCCCCTTAGTTTCACAGGAAGACTTAGCAAACATTGTTAGATCTCTTAATTTAAAGCAGAAGTTGTATTTTACACATGTCTTGCACAATGCCAAAAACAATTCAATATATCATGAATTCGTGGGTGGTGGTGCGGGAGTCGGAAAGAGCCGACTAATTTCAGCAATCTTTCAGGCGTTGTCCGTTATGTATAATATGATGCCAGGAAGTGACCCCACGTGTATAAAAATCCTTCTTTGCGCCCCAACTGGAAAAGCAGCATTTGGAATTAGTGGTTCAACTCTGCATTCCATGTTTTCACTTCCTATTAACCAATCCCGTGCATCGCCCTTAAGGGCCTTAAGTCATGACTTAGTTAATACTTTGCATTCAAGGTTGATAAACCTTAAAGTTATTATTATTGATGAAATATCAATGGTTAGTTCTCTTATGTTTGCTTATCTAGACTCCCGATTAAAGCAGATTTTCAAAAATACTAATCCATTTGGTGGTGTTTCTGTCATCGTTTTCGGTGATCTAAGACAGTTACAGCCAGTAGGTGGTGGTTGGATCTTTGATCCAAACTTCAGCGATCCCTATCATGAAATATTTGGTAGTTATCTCTGGGATCTTTTTAAGTATTTTGAGCTCACAGAGATAATGCGTCAGCGGGATGACCAACTATTTGCATCTGCTTTAAATAATATGGCATCGGGTTGCATGACAGCCGATGATATTAGCCTTTTCCGATCAAGGGTTTGCGAACCATCAGAAGTGCCCGATGATGCAATTCATGTGTTCTGCAGCAACAAAGAGGTAGACGCTTTCAACACACTGAAACTTAACTCAATTTCTACGGAGCAATTTTTTTCCACCGCTCAGGATTTTATTAAAGCTGGCCATTTAGATTCGGCTAGAAAGCAAAGGATTTTAGAAGAAGTAAAGGGGTTTAAAACGTCTGCTACACAGGGACTTTGCATGTCCCTGATCCTTAAAACTACTGCCAAGTACATGATGACGGTTAATGTAGATACCGGAGATGGTTTAGTAAACGGAGCATCAGGTATACTTATGCAGATAGATTTCGATGCATCCAACAGTCCCAATGTTCTATGGATGCAATTTTCCGAAGAAAGTGTAGGAGTTCTTGCGCGTTCAAAATGTATGCATAGTACAGAAACTTCATGGACTCCAATTCAGAAAATTGTAAGAAATTTTCAATATAGTAATAACGCGCAAGTTAGCATTGACCGTAGGCAGTTTCCGATTGTACCTGCTGAAGGTATCACTATTCACAAAAGTCAGGGAGCAACTTACAGCAAGGTGGTAGTCCATGCTCATTCCAGAATGCAGAGAGCTGCATTATACGTCGCTTGTAGTAGAGCAACTAATGCGTTAGGTCTTTATATTATTGGAACTTTCGTTCCCCCTAGACCTCCACTAAGTAATGATAAGGTGAAAGCCCAATTGGAGAAATTGCGGACTGAAAAACTACTGGTAACTCATTACGATTATTTAGTCGACAGTTCCGCCTTAGACATTATTTTCCATAATACTCAGAGCCTGAATATGCATCTTGACGATGTTCAATCAGATAGGCTGATGCTTCAGTCATCGGTATTATGCTTTGTGGAGACATCCATATCGAGTGAAAATGTCGAAATTCCAGGGTTCACAATTGTTGTCCGACTTGAAGCAATAAGGCCTTTAACAGGCATACTAGTCTATGTTAGAAATGAGCTTGTAGGTAAAGTTTCGCAATGCTCAAGTGGTAGAAAAATGATTGGTTCAGTAGTTTTTGAGTTCGGCATATTTAGGTATAATGCCATAAGTTTTATTATAATTTATAAAAGTCCGAATTATTGTTCGACAACATTTAAAACAGAATTTGAGGATCTTCTTGGGCAATATGAATGTTTAGGGTCGAATTTAATTATTCTAGGAGATTTCAACTTATGCTTAAAAAGTTTTAATAGGTGTAGGGAGATATACAATTCCTTGATAAGCAAAGGATATAGAAGCTTGATAGATTTGAAAACGTCCACTACCAATATGGACACACATATTGATTGGGCGTTCTCAAATATAGATTTTAATAGAATTAGTGCTAAAACTTTTGAGCTAGTTCATAGCCATCATAATGGAATCTCTGTTAGTGTTGAGGAGAGCAGAGATTAGGCAGCCCTAGATAGGTTTTTCATTTAAGTAGGTTGTGTTGAGGTTAGTAAGATTAGGTCTTGATTAGCTTTTTGAGTAGGTGGATAGGTATTTATATGTATATATGTAAATATATATAAATATTTTAAGTAATTAAAAAATAATAAGTTATGAACAGTAAGCTAATTACCCGGCCATTGAAAATGAGCGAAAAGGGTATATTAATTTATAACTTTTAATTTTTTTTGCCATTGAAGGCAAGTTTTATTAAACCATTTTATTATTTATTATTTTCTTGGGGAACTATGGAACCGATATTGATCAGTTCTAGTCGACTCGTAGGTCACCAAATCTCTGTTTTGGAGAATTGACCCCATTAATATATTAATGGCCTCCCCGTGGTGTTCCCTGGGTACCGATCATCGGATCGGGAGCAAATTCGAGCGGCGTAAATTATTGCTGTATATATAAAATATTATTTATTATTATATATATATTGAGGCATACAGGGTATTTTACATTCAAAGCGCTTGATTATAAAGTTTTTAACTAGATTTAATTTGTATTATTTCTTCGAATAGGGTAAATGGTATCTTACAGTCGCGCGCGCTCGACTGTAGCTTTCCCTACTTGTTTTCTGTTATAAAGTTCAAGTAGTAATTTATATAGTAATATATATAGTATAGTATAGTTTATATATAGAGATCTCAAGATTTCCATATAATTTCAATATAAAATTAATTTCTAAATATTATAAAATTCTAGTAGTATATAAAAATCGCAATATAATCTCACCATATAATTTCAAGTATTCAGTCAACATATAATAATTGCTGATATGAAGTTCAACTAGTAAATATTATTCAAAATATTTCCGTAAAATTTCAATTATTAAGCCAGAAGCTTCAACACTTAGAACAGCTCAATACAAAACTCTCAAGATTTCCATATGTTAGCAGTATCACAGCCATAAAACTGAGTTCATTTCAATTTTATCTCAATTTTGAAATAATTTTCCGCTTGGCAAAATAATTATAAACGATTTATGGCTCAATGCGTGGAGCAAAGCCGGTTTTCTCGGCACTGTGCAGCACGTCAAATGCATTTTGTATACTCTATGCTCTATTCAATTTCTATATGCGAGTATCTTTTGCACGGCAATTAAAAGTCTGACACTAATTGCTGCCACCGTGCAGACAATCGGCAACCTTTTTGGCGACTGTTGACCGTCAACAAGTCATCGAATTTGGCATTGATTGGAATTGGCTTTGACTGGCTACACACACACACACACACACACACTCACACAATGAATTTAATTAACTCGTTGTTGTGTGCAATTAAAACGTCATTAAGTTATTATCAGCCTGGTATTATGAGTGGTTTGTTGTCATCGTCGTTGTCGTTGATGGCGATGTTGTTGCCAAAATGCAGCGCGCGCCCTTGACACAACCCGATATTTTTCGCACAACTGCAGGGGAGAATGGCAAGAGGGCCGGGGCAGGGGCAGGGGCAGGGGCAGGGGCAGGGGGAGACAGCGGCAGAGAGGGAAACGTGCCAAAGGAGTCAACGAGTCAAAAGTTACCCCGGGACGGACACACGCCGCGCCTTTGTCTGCTTTGTCTGTGCTGTCTGTGCTGTTGCCCGTTTCTCTGCTTGTTGTTGCCATTTCAAATTGCCAATTATCGATGAATTTGCAAAAATACAAACAGAGCCGAGAGCCGGCGCAGAGGGATGAAGGAGGGTGCAGGGTGCGGTGAGCGGTGAGCGGAGCCAGCTTAAGCGTCCTCGCCCAGAACGCTTGCCTTGTCCTGCCTCCTGTCAATATTTTGCTAGTTGCTTTCTCTGGGCAGGGCACTGCAGACTGCTGCATGTTAGGGTTAGATCCTGCCCCTGTCCCTGCCCCTGGCTCTGCGCTGTCTCGCCCTGTGTGTGTGCTGTCAGCCAGCATTATGCAAATCAAATGGCACATATCGATGTCAGTTGCAATATTATTGCTGCAATTCAGCAGTTTGCCAGGCAGCGGAGTAGCGGACTAGGGACTGGCGGCGTTTAACAGACTTTGGGCGTTGCCAACTTGTGGATAATCCTTCAAAGGACACACACACACACGCACACGCACACCAAATTGAATGTGAAGCCCTAGCAAGTGCATTCGAATTTTAAAGCATTCCTGGCATTTCCCAGAAATCGAAGCGAAACTCAGGGGAAAAATTTCGATCGAATTTATGTAGGCTGGAAACCTCAAGAATTGCTGGAAATTATTAATTGAAATCTGAGCAGCAGCAGCAGCTGCTCCGGTATGCCACACCCTTTTTCTCAAGCAGCCACACACACACACACACACATATATATATATATATATTTACATATGACTGCGCCTGTCAGAAACTTTTAAGAAAACAGCCAAAATAAAAAGAAATGCAGCAGAAAAACGAAGTGGAAGAGAAAACGATTTTGCTTTTAATAGAGAAACCTAAGCAAACAGCGGCACGGCCTGGGCCCGGGCCCGGGCCCGGCGTTTCCTTTACCTTTTCATTGAAAGAAAATGAAAATAAAAGCTGAAATTAATTCAGCAGCGGCAAATACAATTTACAGGCATTAACAACGCACCGCTGCGAGACTTCTGGCGTCGTCCTCGGCTATTTAAAATTCAAATTACAAATCCTTTTCGGTTTCTTTTTTTTTTTTTTTTTTAATTTTTGGGCTAGGATCCGGGACTGCTCTGAAATTGCGCGCAAAAGCAAACCCTTTGCCAGGCGTTCTCGCAGCTCGTTGACTTCGTGCGCTTGAGCTGCACCCCGTTCCCGCACCCGTTGCCGTGCCGCGTGATGTCATTGTCCCGAACCTGAACAGGGATGCGGTGCCGCCTCTATCTGCCGTGCGTGAGAAAATAGTCAGTCAGTTTATTGATTCGATAATTATCGAGAGTTATGCGCATATTTAATTGCTGTCTCCTGGACCCTCTGCCTGCCTCTCTGAGAGTTGCATTTGCATTCGCATTTGCATTGAGTTGAAGTGCAAATACGCCAATGCAAGGCCGCGGCAGGCGAGACAAATATTTGCGCAGCACCCAAAAACTGATTGACAGCCGTGCGGCATCGGAGATAGTTATAGAAATCGCTATATATATATAAAACTTATACTGGGCACTGCTATGCGTCTGTGCTGCTCTCTGCAGCTGCTCACTGCCGCGCGCTGCTGCCCTCATTTACATGCCACGCAGCAGCTGACCCCTGTCCGGGGTCGCTACTGCTGCTGATTAGCCCGAAATAGAGGCGTAATTAGGCGACGGCCCAGGCAGCTGAGAAAAGGTCAGCGGCAGAGGCGGCAACGGCCACGCACAAAGGATCAAATGGTTTTTATAGCTGCTTTCGAGTTCTACTATCTAATTTCAGCTTGCCGCCTTTTATATGCTGCCCTGCCCCCAGTCCTCTGTCCCCTGCCCCTGCCCCTGCCCCTGCCCCTGCCCCCGCCTGGCATGCCTGACTGGGCCCGACGACCCGCTGTGCATGCAGAGAGTTCAGAGAGCGTGCGCCTTGTTTTGCATGTGATGATGAATGCCACGGCGTGGCAAGTACAACCGCAAACTCAGAAGCTGCAGCCAGAGCCAAAAAAGCAGAGCAAAAGCCAACGCAACACCCCAACTAAAATTCCTGACTAACTCGCAAGTTGTTGTTGCTGCTGCTGTTGTTGCATGTGGCATGTGGCATGTTTGCTTGTTGGCTCTTTGGCTGTGGCATTAATCAGTTGGGGCTGGCGTTGGGCTTGGCCCTGCCTGCTGTCTGTCTGGCTGCCAAACTATGTGCCCCCCCCCTCTCTCTCTCTCTGTCTCTCTCTCTCTCCCTCTCCCTCTCTCTCTGTCTGTCTGCCTTGTATTATTCCACTGTAATTAATAAAGATTAAGCGCTGTGACACTGGCAGCAGCAGGGGGAGCTGAGCGACAAGTCTAAACAGACGCCGCAAAGTTTTCCCTCCTGTTTCCCTGCAGTTTCGGGTTAAATGCTTGGAACATTTTTAGCTGCGCTGTAATTTTGGCTAGCAGCCTGATTATGCACTTGACAGTTTCAATATTTAAGGCAGCACAAGATAAATGAAGGCATGCTGCGAGTAGCTGCGAGAGTAGCATAGCTTCAGGCCAATAAACAGATAATTCTATGCTTCGATTAGGGCCGCTCTAATCGGATCAATTTCAAGCTTTCTCTGGCTCTGGCGATCGTTAAACGTGAACTCTAAATCATATTGGCAGTTTAGAGCTTAATACGCAGTCATAAAAGCGCCATCAAATCGTATATAGACGGCATAAATCGTATGCAGCTGGGCGCAACGTGCCTAATGCCCTCACAAAATAAGCGATCGCATTGCACATTTTGCATAAAACTCGATACCCAAACACACACACAGATACATATTTATATATATGTATGTATATATATGTGCATCTTTATAGAGAGACGCACCCATAGCAGATGGTAATAAACATAAACTAAGATTAATGCAGCCATATATCACTCAATGGAGTGCGAGGCGCAAGACTCTGACAAACCTAACGATTGATCTAAAAACAAAATTTCGCCTTTAATAACTGCGAGAAACTTATGAAAAATTCAAATTGGGTCACAAAGTGCAGCAACTCTGTGAGTGTATAAGTGTGCGTGTGTGTGTGTGTGTGTAGGCAAACGCAAGCGAGGCGTCGCCTTCCGCTGCTTTGTCGTCTTGTGGGCGCCTCGCTGCCTCGCTGGTGTTGCTGTACTTATAGTTAATTGCACTGGTAATTAATAATGTTATTTATTAGACACTCTCACACACACACAAACACACACACACACAGATACACACAGTAGTACACAGAGCAGTGGAAAGAGACAAATGCTTTTATAGAACCACGATGACCTCACCCAAATGTGCGCGACTCGTGCCCATCTTTGAGATACATTTTGTTGCTGTTGTTGCTGTTACTGTTGTTGTTGTTGTTGTTGCTGCGTTATGTGTGTCATTAAGTAAATTAAGTAAATAAACATATGCCAGCAACTGGCCCAGCTCTGGCCATAATTAATTGCCAGTCAGCCGGTGCTGCGCGTTGCGACTGCGAGTGCGACTTACCCCCAGGAAAGCTGCCACTGCCGCTGCCACTGTCGCTGCCCCTGCCCCTGCCCCTGCCTTAGCCACTGCTCTGCTCCCTCTGCTTGCCACTGCAGACAGCTGCCCCTATTGGTGTCGACGCTCATCTGCGACTGAAGCGCGTTAGTTTTTGCGCCCTTTAAGCAGGCACAAACAAGTCTTGCTCTTAGCCCGAAAATGCGCATTTCAACGCCTTCATTTGCATGCGTGTTATGGCTTAATAGCCGCCGAGGCTTACGGCCTTAGGCCAATAGATTTTCGATAAGCTGCCAAAAACAGCAACAATAACAAGCTGAGCATTTGCATTTCATTGACGCCTCACCCTGCGCAGCACTCGAGGCTGACAAAGCGGCCAAAAGAGCGGGTCTTCTGGGCCTTTTGCATAGCAGCAGCAGCTTCTACATAATTGCCTTGTAGTTGTTGTTGTTGTTTGAGCCACGTTTGCGCACTTAACGCACGCATTTTGCGGCACCTCATCCAGCTTTATCCACGAAAACAAAAGGAAAAATAAAAGTGGCCAACTGGCCAACTGGCCACTGGCATTGGCCGGGCACAAATTGAGACACAAGTCGACAGAAGCGTTCAATTTACTTTTATTGTATTCGCACGATTTATTGAAATTGTTCAGCGATCGTTCAATCGATCCATCGATCGATTGTTGTTGTTGTTGTTGTTGTAGTCGGCGACTCTTGATATTAACGGCATACCCTACGTGCGAGTCTGTCTGATCTTTATGAAGTGCTTTTATCTTATGCAGGGAATGCCCAGCGGCATACCCTGCATTTCTTTCGGCAGTAATTAAGTTATAGGCTTTATATGAAGTCTCAGAACAGAGTTGATCTTATTTTCTATAGTTAAA
>JAWNOI010000118.1:0-25066 GCA_035046045.1 Zaprionus bogoriensis
TCTCAATTTTGAAATTTTTGGGAAAATTTTGAAATTTTCAATTTTGAAATTTTTGGGAAAATTTTGAAATTTTCAATTTTGAAATTTTTGGGAAAATTTTAAAATTTTCAATTTTTTTTTTTTAAATTTTTAAATTTTCAATTTTGAAATTTTTGGGAAAATTTTGAAATTTTCAATTTTGAAATTTTTGAGAAAATTTTGAAATTTTCAAATTTAAAATTTTTTGGAAAATTTGAATTTTTCAATTTTGAAATTTTTGGGAAAATTTTGAAATTTTCAATTTTAAAATTTTTTGAAATTTTAATATTTAAAATTTTTTGGAAATTTTTGAAATTTTGAAATTTTCAATTTTGAATTTTTTTTTGATAATTTTGAAATTTTCAATTTTGAAATTTTTGGGAAAATTTTGAAATTTTCAATTTTGAAATTTTTTGGAAAATTTTGAAATTTTCAATTTTAAATTTTTGGGAAAATTTTGAAATTTTCAAATTTGAAATTTTTGGGAAATTTTCAATTTTGAAATTTGAAATTTTCAAATTTGAAATTTTCAAATTTGAAATTTTTGGGAAAATTTTGAAATTTTCAATTTTGAAATTTTTTGGAAAATTTTGAAATTTTCAATTTTGAAATTTTTGGGAAAATTTTTAAATTTTTGGGAAAATTTTGAAATTTTAAATTTTGAAATTTTTGGGAAAATTTTGAAATTTTCAATTTTGAAATTTTTGGGAAAATTTTGAAATTTTCAATTTTGAAATTTTTGGGAAAATTTTGAAATTTTCAATTTTGAAATTTTTGGGAAAATTTTGAAATTTTCAAATTTGAATTTTTTTTTGAAATTTTGAAATTTTCAATTTTGAAATTTTTGGGAAAATTTTGAATTTTTCAATTTTAAAATTTTTGGGAAAATTTTAAAATTTTCAATTTTTTTTTTTAAATTTTTGATTTTCAATTTTGAAATTTTTGGGAAAATTTTGAAATTTTCAATTTTGAAATTTTTGAAAAAATTTTCAAATTTGAAATTTTTTGGAAAATTTTAAATTTTCAATTTTGAAATTTTTGGGAAAATTTTGAAATTTTCAATTTTGAAATTTTTTTGAAATTTTAAAATTTAAAATTTTTTGGAAAATTTTGAAATTTTTCGAAATTTTTTTTGGAAAATTTTTAAATTTTTCGGAAAATTTTGAAATTTTTTGGAAAATTTTGAAATTTTAATTTTGAAATTTTTGGGAAATTTTGAAATTTTCAATTTTGAAATTTTTTGGAAAATTTTGAAATTTTTCAATTTTAAATTTTTGGGAAAATTTTGAAATTTTCAAATTTGAAATTTTTGGGAAAATTTTGAAATTTTCAATTTTGAAATTTTTGGGAAATCTCCCATATAAAGTTGTAGGAGCTTAGAATTCCAACTAAAATGTTGAACTGACGCAGCAGAGGGCCGGCATCAATAAAAGTCTCATTTGCCGAGCACACTGCGTAACCGTGTGTGGTCCAGTGGTTGGCTCGCAAGATTATGATGCGAGAGGTCTCGGGTTCAAATCCTGTAATTGGCAATTTTTTCTTTTTTCTATCGCCCTACGTAACTGTGTGTGGTGTTGATGGTTGGCTCGCAAGTTTCTGATGCGTGAGGTCGCGGGTTCGAATCCTGCGCTGGGCAATTTTTTTTTATTTTTTAATAATTTTGCGCTATATGAAAAATATATTATGCAAAAAAAATAGGAAAAACCAAAAACTTTTTCTAAGCAATACAAAAAAAAGAAGACTGCGCAGGGATACGAACCGGGGACATTTAGTTATAGAACTGAGAACTCTCACAACAAACCACTGAAGCACATGGTCTGTTCCTGGTAAATACATATGTATGTATTTATGTATAGAAGTTATAGGCGCGAGAAGTTTTGCATACAGCAGCAGAGACGGAGCAGAGGCTCGGCGTCAATGCTTGCGCCGACTGCGCACGCACAATCGGCGTGCAGTCGGCATGTGCCATTAGCGTCAATGCATGTGTATTTAATTTCCGAAATATGCGATGCGTTGTTATTAATTCGAATAAAAGTAATTAATATTAAGAATTATTTTTAGCAGCCAAACGTAAATTATAACTTACTGTCGAGTGCACTCGACTGTAGCTTTCTTCAATTTTTATTTTTTAATAACAAAGAAGTTATAGGAGTTCGAATTCCCCATACAAAGTTATAGGCGCTAGCGATTCCTAACCAAAACGTTCAATCGACGCAGTAAAGGGCCCACGTCAATAAAAGCCTAATTTGCCGATCGCATGGCGTAAACTTGTGTGGTCTAGTGGTTAGAGGTCCGACTCGTAAGTTACAAAGTTCGTGAGAGTTATTGGGTTCGTATCTGGTGCGGGGCGATTTTTTTTTCTTAATGTAAATTGCTTTTTTTTATTTTTATACCATTTATTTTATTTTGTATTATTTCTTCGAATAGGGTAAATGGTATCTTAAAGTCGCGCGCGCTCAACTGTAGCTTTTCTTACTTGTTTTGTATTGCTTAGAACAAGTTTTTGGTTTTTCTTATTTTTTTTGCATCTTCCATGTTCGTCAATTTGATTAAAAATATCATACTATATTTTTCAGTATAGCGCAAAATTATTAAACAAAAAAAAAAATTGCCTAGCGCAGGATTCGAACCCGCGACCTCACGCATCAGAAACTTGCGAGCCAACCATCAAGACCACACACAGTTACGCAGTGCGATCGACAAAAAAAAAAAAAAAAAAATTGCTCGTCCCTGGATTCGAACCCGAAACCTCACGCACCAGAATCTTGTATGCAACCATCTAGACCACACACAGTTACGAAGTGCGATCGGAAAATGAGACTTTTATTGATGCCGGCTTTCTGCTGCGTCAGTTCAACATTTTAGTTGGAATTCTAAGCGCCCACAACTTTATATGGGAGATTCTAACTCCTATAACTTCTTTCTTTATTGTCCGATCGGATTGAAATTTATAGGGTAGATCTGTACTATGGTAAGAGTGTTAAAAAATGTTTTGTTATTTCCCTAGTTTTCTTAAAATGTAATAGCTTTGGGGCGGTGGGCGTGGCATCCAAAAGTTGAAAATCAAACATTCTCCGTAATGTTACCAGGCACCTTACTTTCAAATTTGGCGCTTCTAGCTTTTCTAGTTTTCTTTTAAACTATAAAAATGTGTTTTTTAGAGGCGGTGGGCGTGGCATCCAAAAGTTGAAAATCAAACATTCTCCGTAATGTTACCAGGCACCTTACTTTCAAATTTGGCGCTTCTAGCTTTTCTAGTTTTCTTTTAAACTATAAAAATGTGTTTTTTAGAGGCGGTGGGCGTGGCATCCAAAATTCTAAAATCCAACTTCCGCATAATGTTGCAAGACACCCTCCTACCAAATTTGGTGCGTTTATCCCTTTTCCTTATTGATTTTTTGCAAAAAATCGAAAAACGCATTTATCGATTTACGGAGGCGGTGGGCATGGCATGGTTTGAAATAAACTCGATCTGCGTATTCAATACACGCACACTCCCACCAAGTCTGGTGACTCTATCTACTTTAATAGCTGAGATCTGTGCGTTCATACAGACGGACAGACAGACGGACATGACCAAATCGACTCGGCTATTGATGCTGATCAAGAATATATATACTTTGTATGGTCTGCCACGCCTCCTTCTGCCTGTTACATACATTTGCACAAAGTTAATATACCATTTGTTACCCATTTTTAATGGGTAAATGGTATAATAATAATAACAACACCATGGAGAAACCCGAGGCGAGCGGACCGGAGAAAGAGAGATGGGGTTATCGCGACCAGATGGGAGTGGCGACCAGATGGGTCTACTACTGCCGTATGGAGGGAGCCCTACAGGAGCTAGGGCTGGACGCCGAGGGAAAGGTGGAGGAACTACGCAAGAGATTAGCTGCCTTCATCATGGAGGGCAAACACAGGAATAAGATATCCGAGTGGGAGGCCCGGTTCTCGCAAGGAGCGGAGGTGACTGCTGCCACGTCAGGGCTATCGAGCTATGGTCCCAACGTTCTGCTGCCCTTGGACTACTCCCCTGTGGGTAGAGTACGTGCAGCAAGCGCACTCAGGACACCCGTCGGAGCAACAGGAAGTGCGTGGAGCACTCAACAATCGACCCTCTTGGTACCGGAGAGCACGCGTGCCTGTCTCATACCAGAGCAGGTACGCAAGTGGGCATTCGCTTCGATGGCAAGGAGGACCCGCTGGCCTTCATCGAGGAGTTGAAGGAGCGAGCGGTATCCTACGGCGTCGACTTGGACCGCCTACCGAGAGCAATGAGCGACGCACTGACGGACCGAGCGGCGCGCTGGTTCACGGTCAGTGGCCTGAGGGGAGCGACGTGGGACACGTTCCAGGGGGAATTTCTGGAATTTTTTCTGCCCCCTTAATACTTCGACAGGCTCAAAAGCGAGATCGGTGCTCGCGTGCAGTATCCAGGCGAGCCATTTAAGGACTTCGTGCTGGATATGAGGACGCTGATGGACCACGCTGGATACCGACCGGAGCAGGAGAGGATCGCCGTAGTCGAAAAACAATTCAATAAATTAAATAATAATAACAACACCATGGAGAAACCCGAGGCGAGCGGACCGGAGAAAGAGAGATGGGGTTATCGCGACCAGATGGGAGTGGCGACCAGATGGGTCTACTACTGCCGTATGGAAGGAGCCCTACAGGAGCTAGGGCTGGACGCAAAGGGAAAGGTGGAGGAACTACGCAAGAGATTAGCTGCCTTCATCATGGAGGGCAAACACAGGAATAAGATATCCGAGTGGGAGGCCCGGTTCTCGCAAGGAGCGGAGGTGACTGCTGCCACGTCAGGGCTATCGAGCTCTGGTCCCAACGTTCTGCTGCCCCCGGACTACTCCCTTGTGGGTAAAGTGCGTGCAGCAAGCGCACTCAGGACACCCGTCGGAGCAATAGGAAGTGCGTGTAGCACTCAACAATCGACCCTCTTGGTACCGGAGAGCACGCGTGCCTGTCTCATACCGGAGCAGGTACGCAAGTGGGGCATTCGCTTCGATGGCAAGGAGGACCCGATGGCCTTCACCGAAGAGTTGAAGGAGCGAGCGGTATCCTACGGCGTCGACTTGGACCGCCTACCGAGAGCAATGAGCGAGGCACTGACGGACCGAGCGGCACGCTGGTTCACGGTCAGTGGCCTGAGGGGAGCGACATGGGACCCGTTCCAGGGGGAATTTCTGGAATTTTTCCTGCCCCCTTAATACTTCGACAGGCTCGAGGACGAGATCCGTGGTCGCGTGCAGTATCCAGGCGAGCCATTTAAGGACTTCATGCTGGACATGAGGACGCTGATGCACCACGCTGGATACCGACCGGAGCAGGAGCTCCGACGTATCTACGAGAACTCCGCGCCAGAATACCGGATCCACATCCGGCGAAGCGATTTCGTGACCCTCTCGCAGCTCGTTCAAATGGCTGCTGAGTACGATATCGTCAGAAGTCAGGAGAGTGCGTATGCTTCGAGATTTCGTCCGTTTAGTCGAGGCGACGACGAAATGATGTCTCCCCGCACAACAAAATCCTTCCCTGAGCAGCACACCTATATGCCACCACCACGTTTGGAGCAACTGGAGGATCCTGCAGAACGAGATCGGAGCGGTACTGGAGCTCGTGCTGGGCCGTGCTACGGATGTGGCAAGGTGGGCCACTTCGCAAGGCAGTGCCCACTGCGAGGAGTAACGCAAGGAGGCGACGACCCTGGGTGCAACCGTCTCCAGGTTGTGGCTTCGTCTGTATTGGGAGTAGACGAGTGCCGAACGAAGCAACTCCCGGACCTGAAAAACCCCCTGAAGGTGCGCGATGGCCGGATCATCGCTACTGTGAGTGTCGGCCAGCGGATGATCACGGCGACGGTCGACACAGGGGCGAAGCGGAGTTTAGTAAATAAGGAGTTTGTGAAACTGATCGCCCCGGAGGGCGAGAGGCGGAAGGAAGACGTCGAAGTTAGACTGGCGGACGGATCGGCGGTGGACGTAAGGAACATCTTACGGGTTCGTTTAGGACTGGCTGGTGACGAGGTCACCATGGACATGCTCGTCATGACCCCGATGCTGGATAAACTAATCCTAGGAATGGATTTCCAAAGTAAGATTGGTGCCATGATCCAGTGCGGGACGTCGAAGCTAATGTTGGGTACAGCGGATGGAAGGATGGCAGCCGAGGGGTCAAGAAACCCCCGCAGGAAGCGTCGACGGCGTGGCTTGTTGGTTAGTCGACGGCGCAGGCCTCTTGAGGTTGGACAGGAAATACCTCCATGGAAGGCTACGCCTGCAGGATCAGCGAGGGAAACGGAGACGTCGAGGGAAAAGGAGCGGCAGCCTCTGAGGGTCCAGGAAGCACCTTCATGGCAGGCTAGGCCGACGGAATTGGAGAAGGAGAAGGAAAGAGTGGACGAAAGCAGTCAGCAGCCTCTGAAGGTTCAAGGGACATCTTCCTGGCAGGCTAGGACGACAGGCTCGAGACAAGAAGAGGCACTGGGGAGTGCCAAGGTTGATGGAGAGGTGGCCTTCGCACCAGGAAGTTGCGGAGGGAACTCCTCGGCGTGTAAACCTCCCCAGGAGAGGAAGGTGAGGTTCGCAGTGAGAGGTGGACCATCTAAAGGTAACCCAGTGGTAGAGGCAAGGAGTGCTTCACATGGTCGAGACCTGAGGATGGAGTTGGACACCCGTCTGCAAGAAATGGCGGAGTTAGCGACGGAAACGGATGGAGGAATCGCTGGAAACGAGAACGTATGGTATCAGGAGGAGTTGCAGCTGATGAGAACGGAAGGGTCACCCTGCAAGTGGATCATCACCCTTCCCGGGAAAATTGGAAGAAAACCACGCTTGCTGGCTCCCTTGTGTCAAGAGGCGACACCGGGATTGGTCAGCATCCCTCAGACGCCGACCGAAAGGGCAAAGAAGCTGAAAGAGGTCTTCGACGTCGCCCGAACCAACATGCAGCGCGCCTCTCGCGACCAAGGAAGGCACCACAACCTCCGCCGTAGGGAGTGGCGGCCCACCCTGCGCTCCGCAGTACTCATGAGGACGCATCAGCTGTCTAACGCAGGCGAAGGTTTTGCGGCCAAGCTCGGTGCGAAGTACGAAGGACCATTCATCGTGAAGAGTTTCATCTCTCCCAACATCGTACGGCTGGTGAAGGAAGAAGAGAAGAAGAGCAAAGTGGCCAATGTTGCTCAACTGAAACCTTACCACCGGCACGAAGACGACGCTGGCGACGGTGATGAAGTCGAGGCGATTGCGGAAGAGGGGCAAGACAAACGCTCGCTCAACGTCTTCCGCGGAGGGGAGCAACACTAAACTAAACCTGTCTAACACCTAACCGCTCTCGACTACCTTTCAAGAGGCCGACAATTAATCCTATTTTTTTGAAAATACATCCCCTTAGGTTATGGAAGACGAGATAATATGCATCAGCAGCGAGGAGGAAGACTCGATGCCGTTCTATCCGGCCGAGTCGGAGGAGGAGTTCGGCGACGAAGATGCGACGGCGTATAACCCGGTGTCGGAGCCAGAGCTCGAAGAGGAGGACTCGATGCTGGGCGGTCCGGCCGAGTCGGAGGAGACGCTCCTGTGAATAGGCCAAGGCAGCAGGGATCAGCCGAGAGAGCACCGCCAGGAGGAGAGGACCTGTCGGGAAGCGGAAGACGCTCGGGGAAGCCGACCCCGAAGTGGAGAGTGCTGCCCGAGGGCGAACTCCCGAAGGTTTGCATCGCCTTCGCGGAGGAAACTCAGGGCAGTTCTGAAGGAAGGGGCAGAAGATGTCGATCGGGGAGCTGATCGCTTCGATGACGCAAGCCCGCACCGAGCCGAGGGCCCCGTCTCCCGAACCGGACGTCTTCGAAGGCATCGACGGATAGGAAGAAGGGCTGGAGAAGAAAGTATTGAGAAGCACCGGGAGCCTCCGCCTGTCCAGATGTTCAGCAAAATCCCGACCAATTGGACGATCGATCCGAGAGGGCACCTACCCCCAGCTTGGGTCGTGGAGGAGGTGCGCCGAGTCGCCAGGCGACGAGCGGCCAAGAGGAGAGCCCGTTTTCAAGTGAGATCCTCGAAGGGCAAGTATCGGGTGACGTCCCATTCGGACGGCAGAGTCCACCTCTCTTTCCGGAAGAAAGGGGGGGTGTAACGCGAGCTAATGTTGGGTACAGCGGATGGAAGGATGGCAGCCGAGGGGTCAAGAAACCCCCGCAGGAAGCGGCGATGGCGTGGCTCGTTGGTTGGTCGATGGCGCAGGCCTCTGGAGGTTGGACAGGAAATACCTCCATGGAAGGCTTCGTCTGCAGAATCAGCAAGGGAAACGGAGACGTCGGGGGAAAAGGAGCGGCAGCCTCTGAGGGTCCAGGAAGCACCTTCATGGCAGGCTAGGCCGACGGAATTGGAGCAGGAGAAGGAACGAGTGGACGGAAGCAGTCAGCAGCCACTGAAGGTTCAAGGTACACCTTCATGGCAGGCTAAGAGGACGGACAGAAGATGTCGATCGCGGAGCTGATCGCTTCGATGACGCAAGCCCGCACCGAGCCGAGGGCCCCGTCTCCCGAACCGGACGTCTTCGAAGGCATCGACGGATGGAAAGAAGGGCTGGAGGAGAAAGTATTGGGAAGCCCCGAGCACCGGAGCTTCTGCTTGCCCAGATGTTCAGCAAAATCCCGACCAATTGGACGATCGATCCGAGAGGGCACCTACGCCCAGCTTGGGTCGTGGAGGAGGTGCGCCGGGTCGCCAGGCGACGAGCGGCCAAGAGGAGGGCTCGTTTTCAAGTGAGATCCCCGAAGGGCGAGTATCGGGTGACGTCCCATTCGGACGGAAGAGTCCAACTCTCTTTCCGGAAGACAAGGGGGGGGTGTGACGCGAGCGCCTCCAACGGCCAACCGTTGTCGTTGCTGACGTCACAGTTGCGACAACAAGCGCCCGAAGGACGGCTGCGGCAGCCGCCGTAACTAAGAGGCCCGCCACCTGGCGGCCTCAGTAGATTTTTAAGTGAGAGAATAATAAGCACAGAATAGTTTTAAGCGAGAGAGAGAGTGAGAAAAAAATTTTAAGCGGGAGAGAGCGCAAGGCGAAAGAGATCGGCAAACTCACCACGAGCTTTCGCTGTGGTGAGTGCTAAAAAGAGCTTCGCGGTGAACGCAAAAGCCGACGCTCGCTCTCTTGTGTTTGAACGCCCGATCGAAGCGCACGCGTGTGAAATTTAAAAGGTTGAACGAGAGTTAAAATTGTGACATCAATAAAGGGCCATATCGTGGATTGTTTGAAGTCAATGACTTTTCCTTTTTACTTACGCAACTCCCCCCACACTGTTTTTATACTCTGTCTTTATTTATTCGGCGAGCCGAATTCGGTTAATATTGGCTCCACTAGCGTGTGTGTGTGTCGGCACGTGTCGACTTCGCGGAAGAAAGAGTAGGCGCGGGCATATGCGACTAGACGGACGACTGTAGTGTTAGGAAGGGCGGAGGCATACCACGAAATTCCCCCGGCCTTAGACAGCGAGATAGGTGTCGGCAGCGAAGGAGAGGCGTTACCCGCCTAAGAGCTCCAACTTAGGTAGGGAAGTGTAGACGCCACGGACGAGACGCGGGCGCTTCCCCGTCGAGGCACCGGCAAGGGGGATGCCATAGCGCCTGGACGGCAGAGGCGAATCGTAGAGTATTGTGTGTGTAGTAGCGGACTGTGTAGGTTAGGGTAGTCCCGAGGTGCCTCAAGTCGCTGGCGTCTCGCCGACTTACAAATTGTCTTGTAAGGCGGCCCTGGTCAGACTGAGACCCCGGCCTTTGACTACTTTAGAGAAGAACGTTGCTTAACGTCGATAAACCCATCTCTTTAGATGTATTAATAATAGTTCTCTGCTCCATCATAAAATTAATAAATTTAGAAATTCACCAGCCGTTCAAAAAATCGACTATTTATCTGGTTTACAAAAGCGCAAATCGCATAGTTCAAGGGGCATGAAAACTTCCTGGCAAACCGTCAAGCGTTGTGAACTCAGCCTAGAATACATTTGTGCCAATCCTTACGCAGCTCGAGACCCTCGACCATTTATTCCAGTTCGGCTGTTGGATCGTACTGTGTATGGCTTACTCGATTCTGGGGCGTCTATTAGTTGTATTGGTGGCAGTTTAGCAAGCGAAATGAAGGCAGGAAATGTGTCTTTTAAGGCGATGGAAAGAAATGCTGTGACGGCTGACGGAAGTCCTCAGCGTATAGTAGGTCGGATCAAAATTCAGATAGAATGTGCAAACATTAAGAAATGTTTACCTATTTACATTGTGCCTCCTCTGAAACACGACTTATACTTGGGAATAGACTTCTGGAAGCACTGCGACCTTCTTCCCACAAGTCTAACGATAGAGGAAGTAGAGTTGGCTGAAGCCAAAGTCAGTGACAGCAGTAGTGTCGATACCTATGTTTTCTACGAAGACCAGAAATGAAAACTTTCGGAAGTTATCAATTGTTTTCCATCTTTCGCGCCCATAAAACAACGTAATTTTCCGGTTTCGCCGGACGTAGAAAAAGCTATGTATACCGAAATTGATAGAATGCTACAGTTAGGCGTTATAGAGGAGTCGCAAAGTGCTTGGTCTTCGCCAATAGTTATGGTAACCAAGCCTGGTAAAGTCCGAATTTGTCTTGACTGCCGAAAGGTTAACAGCTTCACAGAAAAGGACGCTTACGCCTTGCCTCAAATAAACGGCATTTTGAGTCGACTTCCCAAAGCAGAGTTTATTACCAGCTTAGATTTGAAGGATGCCTATTGGCAGGTACCGTTGGAAATCAACTCTCGCGACAAAACGGCCTTTACTGTTCCCGGTAGGCCACTTTACCAATTCAAGGTTATGCCATTTGGCCTTTGCAACGCAACGAGTACTATGTCTAGGCTGATGGACAAGGTAGTACCGCCTCATTACCGAAATGAAGTTTTTGTTTATTTAGACGACTTACTGGTGGTTTCGTCCAGCTTCGAGACTAATTCGAAGGTGCTCAGAGAGTTGGCTGTGCATATTAAAAGAGCAGGCTTTACAATCAATTTTAGCAAAAGCCATTTTTGCATGAAACGGGTACGATACTTAGGCCACATAATTGGTGATGGCGAAATACGCACAGATCCAAAGAAAGTAACGGCCATCACTGAGTTTCCGATTCTGTGGCTGGTATAGGAAGTTCGTTCCCAATTTTGCAGCTCTGTCAGCCCCTTTAACAGATCTGATGACGACAAAGCGTAAATTTGGTTTGACCCCTGAAGCAATCCAGGCTTTTCACGAATTGAAGAAGTGTTTAAGAAGCGTGTCTTGTGCAATCCAGATTTTTCGAAGCCATTTTCGATACATTGCGATGTCAGCAAGACCGGGGTAGGAGCAGTTTTGGTTCAGGTTTCTAATGAAGGAGACGAGTGCCCAATTGCTTTCGTGTCGAAAAAGTTGAGCAAGGCTCAACGGAACTATACCGTCACGGAGCAAGAGTGTTTGGCAGCGATTGTTGCTCTTAAACATTTCCGAGCGTACGTCGAAGGTCACAGCTTCCAAATTGTCACCGATCACCCTTCTCTTAAGTGGCTTATGGCCAATCGCGATTTAAATTCTCGATTGGGTCGATGGGCGATGGCCTTACAACCTTTCAAGTTTCATATCGATCACTGCAAGGGCTCGTTGAACGTCGTTCCTGATTCACTTTCTCGAGTCAACGAAGACGAGCTTGCTGCTGTCGATCTGCAAGATGGACTATTTGTCGATTTAAACTCCAATCATTTCAAGTCCGCTGGTTACAAAGAATTAGTCAATAGTGTCAGCGCTAATGACTCAAATTTCCCAGATTTGAAAGTCGATAGTGGGTATTTATATAGAAGGGCAGAACATCTGTAGGGAGAAACTCTTAATGATGAGTATGCGTGGAAGCTTTGGGTACCCAGAAATGATCCCAGATGTCCTTGTTCGCGCTCATGACAGTCCTTTATGTTCGCACGGCGGTATACACAAAACTATAGAGAGACTTAAAAGACGTAAAAGCGTACGTCAATGCTTGCGCAGTTTGCAAGTCCACCAAGTCGCCGAATTGTTCTCTGCGTCCGCCGTTATGAAAAGCGCCGGAAACACAACGGTTCTTCCAGCGACTTTTCATTAATTTCCTCGGGCCCTATCCGCGATCTCGAAGCGGAAATGTTGGAATTTTTATAGTGCTCGATCACTTCTCGAAATATGTATTCCTGAAACCAGTGAAAAAGATAAAAGATAGTAAATACCGCGGTAGTAGTAAACTATCTAGAGAATAAGCTTTTCCTGACATACGGAGTGCCAGAGACCATTGTTTCAGACAACGGCTCCCAGTTTCGTGCTGTAGATCTTAAAAAGTTATTAAAACAGTACGGAGTAACGCACGTATTAACAGCAGTGCATGCTCCCCAAGCTAACGCTTCGAAACGCGTAAATCGCTCCGTTATCTCAGGAATCAGGGCTTATGTACATTCTGACCAAAAGGACTGGGACGAGAATTTGGGTAGGATTAGTTGTGCTTTGCGTTCCTCGGTACATTCAAGTATCGGAACGTCACCTTACTACATGGTCTATGGTCAACATATGGTCACGTCGGGTGCAACATATTCTCTGCTTAGAAAGCTTAACTTGCTTGACGATCGTTCCATACTATTTAACCGTCCGGAGTCTTTCGAGATTGTTTATACGGAAGCTAAGAAACGGATGCATAAGATGCATGATGAAAATGAAAAGCGGTACAACCTTCGTTCAAAAGAAGTATCTTTCAAAGTAGGACAAGAGGTCTTTCGACGTAACCATAAACCGAGTTGCTTCCAATCTGGATACAATGCAAAGTTTGGGCATTCGTTTGTCAAAGCACGGGTACGCAATAAATTGGGTAATTGCTATTACGAATTGGAAGATCCACAGGGTCGGTTGTTAGGCACTTATCATGCTAAGGATATTTGCCAGTGACCTAGCTTCAGGCGGTATCCATCTAGGGTATCTAGTACAAATACCCTAGCTGGATTTCGGCGGGGGGTTTTGTAACGGCGCCTGAAGCTAATGTGAAATGGATACGGCCTAAAAGTATCCAATCTTTCTTAGTAACTAAAGTCCTTCGAATAAAGATCTTAAAAGTAAGCCATTTTACTGGCAAATAAAAATTAATTCTATAGAGATCCTAAAAGTATGCAAGTTTAACTCCAACTTACACTCAAGCAGGTTGAGGCATCGATTTTGTTGCCTGCGCTGGAAAGCCAGTGAGCGCCATCTTTGTCGCCGCATTAGCGGTCAGCGGAGCGCCAGTGAGTGCCATCTTTGCCGCCGCACTTGCGGCCAGCGGAGCGCCAGTGAGCGCCATCTTTGCCGCCGCACTTGCGGCCAGCGGTTCGCCAGTGAGAGGCATCTTTCTTGTCCACCTTTCGGCAGAGCAGAGAGTCTTACTACGCCGGCGAAGCGCCAAGCATCTGCTCGAGACGCCAGAGCAGCGCACGTGCGAATCATCATGGCCAGCATCTGCATCTTTAAACCTCAACTTTAGTCATCAACATCAGAGACTAATTCGCATACACTGAATCTTGTGTGTCGGTGAAAAGTGTTGTGAACAAACAATTTAAACAATTCCAAAGTAAATTGTTCAAAAAAAAAAAAAAAACAGAGTTAAAAAACAAGTGAAGAAAGCTACAGTCGAGTGCACTCGACAGTAAGATACCATTTACCTTTCGCTGTTAAAAAATAATTCTTAAAATGAATTACTTTTATTCGACGAATAACAACGCATCGCATATTTTCGAAGACAAATACACATGCATTGACTCTAATAGCACATGCCGATTGCACACTGACTACGCGACGACTGTGCGTGCGCTGTCGGCGTGCGCAGTCGGCGTGCGCAGTCGGCGTCGGCGTCGGGCCTCTGCTGCTGTAAGGGAAACTTCCCATGCCTATAACCTCTGTGTTTATTGTGCGATCGGATTTTAATTTAAAGGGTTGGTTGATATAATTATTATCTACAATAATACCAAAAAATTTGGAAGCTTTTCTTCTTTTCCTATAAATTAATTTACCAATTTACAAAAACGATTTTTGGGGGCGGTAGGCGTGGCATCCAAAAGTTTAAGATCCAACTTCTGCGTAATGTTGCAGGACAACCTCCTACCAAACTTGGTGCGCTTATCTCTTTTCGTTATTGAATTATTTGCAAAAAATCGAAAAACGCATTTATCGATTTGCGGAGGCGGTGGGCGTGGCACATCAAGTTTGAAATAAACTCGATCTGCGTATTCAATACACGCACACTCCCACCAAGTCTGGTGACTCTAGCTCTTTTAATAGCTGAGATCTGTGCGTTCATACAGACGGACAGACAGATGGACATGACCAAATCGACTTGGCTATTGATGCTGATCAAGAATATATATACTTTGTATGGTCTGCCACGCCTCCTTCTGCCTGTTACATACATTTGCACAAAGTTAATATACCATTTTTTACCCATTTTCAATGGGTAAATGGTATAAAAAAAGAAAAATAGAAAAGCAAAAGCAAAGCGTCACTCTGTCGCACAAATTTAAAGGAAATATATGATTAAAATTTAGTATTGCAGGATTTCAAATTTGAAAAAAAAAATATTTTAAAAATTAAAACAAAGAATAAGTAAGAAAAAGTAAAATTGTTGCGATAGTTAAATGAAAAGATGAAACAAAGATATCAAGTGAAGAAAGCTACAGTCAAGTGCACTCGATAGTAAGATACCATTTACCTTTAGCTGTTAAAAAAATAATTCTTAATATAAATTATTTTTATTCGCATCTTTTCGTGAAATACACATGCATTAACGCTTATGGCATATGCCGACTGCGCGCTGACGACTGTGCGTGCGCAGTCGGCGTCAGCGTCGGGCCTCTGCTGCTGTATAAATTACAATAATACAGAGTAAAAAGAGTGCAAAAGTGAATTTAAATCCGTCGCAGATGTATGTAAAACACCTTGTGAACATGACTTTCAGAAAAATTGCATCGAAGCTTATTGAAAGTCAAATGAAAAGTGTCCAGTCTGTCAAGATGTGTGTAGGGCAGCAGCAAACAAGTCGACAAACAGCCAAGGCTTATAAACTCGCTCTCAATCCAAAAGTCGTCTAATGGAAGACCAGGGTAGCCAATCGACAGCAAGTGATGGCCCTGGCACATCATAAGGCGTTGCAATGTCGCAGGACCGAGAGTCGGGAAATGCTGAAGCGGCTGATCCATTTCCTTTGCTCTCGATGGAGCAAAGATTGCTCACAACTCTGACGGACAGAATGGCCGAACTGAACTGGCCTACGCAAGCCGCACCAAGAGTTGAAAGCAGACCAGTTCACGATACGAGAACTGATGGTAATACAGATTTCATGTCGTACCACTCAGCCACTTCCATCCCCCACATATCCCATCTTTTTAACAGGCCCGATAAGGTCGTTCAGATCCTGAATGGGTGGAAATTGAAGTACTTTGGAGTCGGAGTGTCAGTAGACAACTTTATATATAGAGTTGAAGCACTTACACACCAGACATTAGAGGGGAACTTCGAAATACTGTGCCGAAATGCCAGTGTTCTTTTCGAAGGTAAAGCCTATGAGTTTTATTGCCGCTACCACAAGTCCGTGAGTAGAGTACAATGGGATTTGTTGTGCTCCGTCTTACCCAATTTCGGGAAGAAAAGGACAATGTGGATGTCGAAGAGCTTATTAGAAATTGGAAGCAGAAATCCAATGAATCTTTCGACAGCCCTTACGATAGCATATCGGGATTGTTGGATCAATTAGAAGTTTCTTGGTCGCTCGAAAGCTCGTTCGAGTCCTAAAGAATAATTTCCGCCCAGAGATTAGACATGAAATTCTTAACGTAGAAATCAGAACGGTTCAAGAGCTGAGAGAAACTTGTAGAAGACGTGAGGCCTTCTTGGACGAAGTCAAGAAGATGCACGGATATGCAAAAGCCAGTCCATTCCAGCGAGAGATTTCAGAAATAGTTCAAGATTCTGCGGAGCGAAGCGAGTAAGAGGCAGAGGCAGAGTTGGAAATAGTGGCATTTACCTTGGTGTGTTGGAACTGTCAGAAAGAGGGCCACAGATACCAGGATTGTTTGATCGAAAGGAGAGTTTTCTGTGGAGCTCCCAACACATATAAGGCAAGTTGTATTAAGTGCGCAAAAAACTCCGAAGCCGGCACGTCGAGGTTGCCGTCCAGACCGATGCCTTCGAGTGCCTTACGAAATCAAGGGACAACGATGGAGTAAGAAGAACATTGCTTAACGTCGATAAACCCATCTCTTTAGATGTATTAATAATAGTTCTCTGCTCTATCATAAAATTCATGTATTAAGAAATTCACCAGCCTTTAAAAAAATCGATTATTTATCTGATTTACAAAAGCGCAAATCGCATAGTTCAAGGGGCATGAAAACTTCCTGGCAAACCGTCAAGCCTTGTGAACTCGGCCTAGAATACATTTGTGCCAATCCTTACGCAGCTCGAGATCCTCGACCATTTATTCCAGTTCGGCTGTTGGATCGTACTGAGTATGGCTTACTCGATTCTGGGGCGTCTATTAGTTTGATAGGTGGCAGTTTAGCAAGCGAAATGGAGGCAGGAAATGTGTCTTTTAAGGCGATGGTAAGAAATGCTGTGACGGCTCACGAAAGTCCTCAGCATATAGTAGGTCGGTTCAAAATTCAGATAGAATATGCAAACGTTAAGAAATGTTTACCTATTTACATTGTGCCTTCTCTGAAACACGACTTATACTTGGGAATAAACTTCTGGAAGCACTACGACCTTCTTCCCACAAGTCTAACGATAGAGGAAGTAGAGTTGGCTGAAGCCAAAGTCAGTGACAGCAGTAGTGATTTATCCGAAGACCAGAAACGAAAACTTTCGGAAGTTATCAATTGTTTTCCATCTTTCGCGCCCATAAAACAACGTCATTTTCCGGCTTCGCCGGCCGTAGAAAAAGCTATGTATACCGAAATTGATAGAATGCTACAGGTAGGCGTTATAGAGGAGTCGCAAAGTGCTTGGTCTTCGCTAATAGTTATGGTAACCAAGCCTGGTAAAGTCCGAATTTGTCTTGACTGCCGAAAGGTTAACAGCTTCACAGAAAAGGACGCTTACGCCTTGCCTCAAATAAACGGCAGCTTAGATTTGAAGGATGCCTATTGGCAGGTACCGTTGGAAATCAACTCTCGCGACAAAACGGCCTTTACTGTTCCCGGTAGGCCACTTTACCAATTCAAGGTTATGCCATTTGGCCTTTGCAACGCAACGAGTACTATGTCTAGGCTGATGGACAAGGTAGTACCGCCTCATTACCGAAATTAAGTTTTTGTTTATTTAGACGACTTACTGGTGGTTTCGTCCAGCTTCGAGACTAATTTGAAGGTGCTCAGAGAGTTGGCTGTGCACATTAAAAGAGCAGGCTTAATAATCAATTTTACCAAAAGCCATTTTTGCATGAAACGGGTACGATACTTAGTCCATATCATTGGTGATGGCGAAATATGCACAGATCCAGAGAAAGTAGCAGCCATCACTGAGTTTCCGATTCCGAAAACCCTCCGTGGACTAAGAAGCTTTATGGGACTCTGTGGCTGGTATTGAAAGCTCGTTCCCAATTTAGCTCTGTCAGCCCCTTTAACAGATCTGATGACGACAAAGCGTAAATTTGGTTTGACCCCTGAAGCAATCCAGGCTTTTCACGAATTGAAGAAGTGTTTAACACAAGCGCCTGTCTTGTGCAATCTAGATTTTTCGAAACCCTTTTCGATACATTGTGGTGCCAGCAAGACCGGGGTATGAGCAGTTTTGGTTCAGGTTTCTCACGAAGGAGACGAGCGTCCAATTGCTTTCGTGTCGAAAAAGTTTAACAAGGCTCAACGGAACTATACCGTCACGGAGCAAGAGTGTTTGGCAGCGATTGTTGCTCTTAAACATTTCCGAGCGTACGTCGAAGGTCACAGCTTCCAAATTGTCACCGATCACCCTTCTCTTAAGTGGCTTATGGCCAATCGCGATTTAAATTCTCGATTGGGTCGATGGGCGATGGCCTTACAACCTTTCAAGTTTCATATCGATCACTGCAAGGGTTCGTTGAACGTCGTTCCTGATTCACTTTCTCGAGTCAACGAAGACGAGCTTGCTGCTGTCGATCTGCAAGATGGACTATTTGTCGATTTAAACTCCAATCATTTCAAGTCCGCTGGTTACAAAGAATTAGTCAATAGTGTCAGCGCTAATGAGTCAAATTTCCCAGATTTGAAAGTCGATAGTGGGTATTTATATAGAAGGGCAGAACATCTGTAGGGAGAAACTCTTAATGATGAGTATGCGTGGAAGCTTTGGGTACCCAGAAATGATCCCAGATGTCCTTGTTCGCGCTCATGACAGTCCTTTATGTTCGCACGGCGGTATACACAAAACTATAGAGAGACTTAAAAGACGTAAAAGCGTACGTCAATGCTTGCGCAGTTTGCAAGTCCACCAAGTCGCCGAATTGTTCTCTGCGTCCGCCGTTAGGAAAAGCGGCGGAAACACAACGGTTCTTCCAGCGACTTTTCATTGATTTCGTCGGACTCTATCCGCGATTTCGAAGCGGAAATGTTGGAATTTTTATAGTACTCGATCACTTCTCGAAATATGTATTCCTGAAACCAGTGAAAAAGATAAAAGATAGTAAATACCGCGGTAGTAGTAAACTATCTAGAGAATAAGCTTTTCCTGACATACGGGGTGCCAGAGACCATTGTTTCAGACAACGGCTCCCAGTTTCGTGCTGTAGATTTTAAAAAGTTATTAAAACAGTACGGAGTAACGCACGTATTAACAGCAGTGCATGCTCCCCAAGCTAACGCTTCGAAACGCGTTAATCGCTCCGTTATCTCAGGAATCAGGGCTTATGTACATTCTGACCAAAAGGACTGGGACGAGAATTTGGGTAGGATTAGTTGTGCTTTGCGTTCCTCGGTACATTCAAGTATCGGAACGTCACCTTACTACATGGTCTATGGTCAACATATGGTCACGTCGGGTGCAACATATTCTCTGCTTAGAAAGCTTAACTTGCTTGACGATCGTTCCATACTATTTAACCGTCCGGAGTCTTTCGAGATTGTTCATACGGAAGCTAAGAAACGGATGCATAAGATGCATGATGAAAATGAAAAGCGGTACAACCTTCGTTCAAAAGAAGTATCTTTCAAAGTAGGACAAGAGGTCTTTCGACGTAACCATAAGCCGAGTTGCTTCCAATCTGGATACAATGCAAAGTTTGGGCATTCGTTTGTCAAAGCACGGGTACGCAATAAATTGGGTAATTGCTATTACGAATTGGAAGATCCACAGGGTCGGTTGTTAGGCACTTATCATGCTAAGGATATTCGCCAGTGACCTAGCTTCAGGCGGTATCCATCTAGGGTATCTAGTACAAATACCCTAGCTGGATTTCGGCGGGGGGTTTTGTAACGGCGCCTGAAGCTAATGTGAAATGGATACGGCCTAAAAGTATCCAATCTTTCTTAGTAGCTAAAGTCCTTCGAATAAAGATCTCAAAAGTAAGCCATTTTATTGGTAAATAAAAATTCATTCTATAGAGATCCTAAAAGTATGCAAGTTTAACTCCAACTTACACTCAAGTAGGTTGAGGCATCGATTTTGTTGCCTGCGCTGGAAAGCTGAGCTTTAAGTTATGCGTCAGCTGCACCGAAAAGCTTAGCTTGACGTTTCGACAGCTGCACAGCGCGCAAGCGCAGCCAACTTAAGCTGGGCCAGTTCCGGTCAAATCACTTTTTAGTGACCCGCTGCGTGCATAGACGCGTATTTGCAATTGGGTGAAAATATTTGTGCATCGAGCCACAATTGAGTTATTTTCTTGGATTTGTATCTGGTAAGCATTAATAGGGTTGGATTCTTTTTAGATATCGCATACTTAATTGAGTTATTTTCTTGGATTTGTATCTGGTAAGCATTAAAAGGGTTGGATTCTTTTTAGATATCGCATACTTAGTATTGCTGATTTCGCAGGTAATTTTCGTTGTTTTCTTGGCCTTGTGGTTTGGCTCTTTTTGAGCGCGATAGTGCCTGCACAAGCGACACTGAGCGCCATCTTTGTCGGCGCAGTAGCGGCCAGCGGAGCACCAGTGAGCGCCATCTTTGTCGCCGCATTAGCGGGCAGCGGAGCGCCAGTGGGCGCCATATTTTTCGCCGCACTTGCGGCCAGCGGAGCGCCAGTGAGCGCCATCTTTGTCGCCGCACTTGCGGCCAGCGGAGCGCCAGTGGGCGCCATCTTTTCTGCCACACTTGCGGCCAGCGGAGCGCCACTGAGCACAATCTTTGCCGCCGCACTTGCGGCTAGCGGAGCGCCAGTGAGAGGCATCTTTTTTGTCCACCTTTCGGCCGAACTGAGAATCATCTTGGCTGTTAAAAAATAATACTTAATATTAATTACTTATATTCGGCGAACTAATAACAACGCATCGCATATTTTCGGAGTCAAATACACATACATTGACGCTAATGGCACATGCCCACTGCATGCTGACTACACGACGTAGTCGTTCTGCGTAATATTACCAGGCACCTTAATTCCAAATTTGGTGCTTCTAGCTGTTCTAGTGTTCTTTTAAACTATAAAAATGCGTTTTTTAGAGGCGGTGGGCGTGACATTCAAAAGTCTAAAATCCAACTTATGTATAATGTTGCACTACACCCTCCTACCAAATTTGGTGCGTTTATCTCTTTTCGTTATTGAATTATTTGGAAAAAATCGAAATTCGCATTTATCGATTTGCGGAGGCGGTGGGCGTGGCACATCAAGTTTGAAATAAACTCGATCTGCGTATTCAATACACGCACACTCCCACCAAGTCTGGTGCCTCTAGCTCTTTTAATAGCTGAGATCTGTGCGTTCATACAGACGGACAGACAGACGGACATGACCAAATCGACTCGGCTATTGATGCTGATCAAGAATATATATACTTTGTATGGTCTGCCACGCCTCCTTCTGCCTGTTACATACATTTGCACAAAGTTAATATACTATTTTTTACCCATTTTCATTGGATAAATGGTATAAATAGAAAAGCAAAAGTATAGCGTCACTCTGTCGCACAGTCGCGATCGAACTCTCTTCGAGAACAGACGTGCCTACGGACTGCGCAAACGCTACCCAGCAAACAAACACACAACAACAACGACAACAACCACCTTTACAAGCAGCGAGCTTATCAGAGCACTGAGCTCTGATTGGCTGGCTGAGTCACGCCACTGAGCTGAGCTCGAAACTCAGCTTGCCGTGTGCAAATCTTATTGCACCAACACACTCACACGCACGGCCTGTGTATCTGTGTATCTGTAAATCAGCTCTGCACTCAACAGCAACAGCAACATCACAAGCAGCGCACCACGTGCAAAGTCGCCCACGACTTTAGCACTGCACACCCCCTCGCCCCACACCGCACTACCCCTCCCTCACCAAGACGATCAACATGAACTGGCAGTCAGCCCCGCGACCCCCGCGGTCACCGCGCTCAGAGCGCCCTCAGCGCAACAAGCGCCCAGCAGCCGAATCAAGCTCAACTAAGCAAAAGGCTCCACCAAAGAAGCGCACCCAGCCCATCGCCAGCGATTATTCCTACTCGTCAACTGAGCCAGGTGAGATCAAGATAAGGAGTAAGACAGCAGGGTCCAAATCCGATGATGACAAACCTAGCACCAGTGCTGCAGCTTTGGCTAAACACAGAAATCAGCGCAAACTGAAGAGCAACAGCTTTTCACTGCTGTCCTCGGACAACGACACCGAGACCGATACCTATAACGATGCCGATAACAATACCAAAATGGATATTAAGAGTCGACCTGCGCGTCCTGCGACGCCAGCAACCAAGACGGCGAAAGTCCTAAGACCACCAACCATCTTCATTCCAGATGTGGCCAACATAACGGCTCTTGTGAACTCAATCACAGAACTGGTTGGAAAAGATATTGACTTTGCATATAAAGCGCTAAACAATAGTAAAGTCAGGGTCATGATGCCGGACAAGACCAGCTACCAGGCTCTTAAGGCCCATATGGAGACGACGGATAAGAGATTCTACACCTTTCAGCCAAGGGACGAGAGGGCATTTAGAATTGTCGTCAAGGGATTGCATCACACCACGTCGCTATCCCGCATAAAAGAGTAGCTGGCCGCACAGGGGCATACCGCAAGGGACGTGCATAATGCGATTAGCAATAGAAACAAGTCGCCAATGCCACTGTTTTTTGTTAATTTAGAGCCGGCAAAAAACAACAAAGAGGCCTTCCAAATAAAAAGGCTCTGTAGGTCAGTGGTCACAGTTGAAGTACCCCCAAAATTCAACGACATACCTCAATGCTTCCGCTGCCAAAGGTTTGGTCACAGCCAGCGTTACTGCAAGCTCCAGGCTAGGTGTGTCAAATGCGTTGGTGTCCACAGCTCTGCGGACTGCTCCAAACAGAAGGACGAGGCGGCCACATGCCTTCACTGTGGTGGTAACCATCCTGCGTCATACAAAGGCTGTCCGGCGTATAAAAAGGCCAAGGCATTAAGCGCGCCCAAACCATCCCGACCCAATGAAACACAGAGAGGAAGCCAGCGTACTACTCACGCCACGGTCACTGGAGGGAAATCCTTTGCAGAGATGCTCAAAGGAAGCCGTCCCGAACAACTGCAACCACAACCCACGGAACAAGCAGAACAAACAGCACAAGCGGCCCAAGACACCCAAATGGCAGCCATGTTATCCAAAATGGAGTGCATGTTTCAAAAGATGATGGACAGGATGTTCAAGCAGATGAAGGAGATGATAACCTCTATTCTTTCCAAGGTCTGCAAATAGGCCTGCACATAGCCTTTTTGAATGCGAACGGCCTGGTGCGAAACAGGCCTGAGGTGGAGCATTTTCTCCACACCAATTGCATTGACATCCTGTTCATTTCCGAAACCCACTTCACAAACAGATCGTATCTCCGACTACGAGGATATGATATTATCCAAGCTACAGCTTGCTCGCTACACTGGAGGAGGAATAGGTGCAGTGCGCTAAAGTTTGCCTATCCAGTCCTCTTGGTGCAACTACTATTGCTGCTATTTACATCCTACCCAGGCACAGAGTCACTGAGGAGCAAATGGGCATGGTGCTGGACAGCCTGGAAAGCAGATACATAATAGGCGGCGATTTTAACGCAAAGCACCAGTGGTGGGGATGTCGCACAAGCAACCCTAAAGGGAGTGCACTCCTTAGATGCATCCAACGCAGAGGAGTTGAGTGCTTCTCCACTGGCGAACCGACGTATTGGCCCACAGACCCCCAAAAGCTCCCTGACATCCTGGACATTCCACTCTCCAAGGGCATCGATCGAACAAAGATCGAGTGCGTGGCTAATGCGGACCTTTTATCTGACCACAGCGCCGTTGAACTACGCATCAACCTTCCGGTGCTAAAAACTGCTGCCAAACCAAAAATGATCAGAAGCAGCACTAGAAGGGACGCATATGCCAACTGGATGAGTGACAATGTTAATCCCAACTTGGATCTCAACACCCCTGAGCAAATCGATGCTGCCATTGAAGGACTTACTCAGGAAATGCACAACGCTGCTGCACATGCATCCCCAAGAGTTGCACCCACACCAAAGCACACTTCAAGGGAAATGCATCTTTGGTCGCCAAAGTTGCAGCTCTGGTTGCCGAAAAAAGGCGACTCAGGAGAGTCTGGTTCATGTCCCGAAACCCAAGGGACAAGAACGCACTCAATAGAGCGGCAAAGCGGCTAAAGGAGGTGCTGCAGAAGCTAAGGACCAGCGCGTTTGAGCATTTCTTGGGTAACCTCGAGCCTGGAGATCCACATCACAACCTCTGGCAGGTCACACGGCATATAAAACGCCCTATAAAAAGAACGGCGGCAATCCAGCGGGACGACGCGACCTGGTGTCGAACCGACCAGGATAGAGCTGAGGCGTTCGCTGAACATCTAAGTGAATCATTCAACCCCATCATGAGGTGTACAGCTCAGGAAGAAGAAGCCACTCGACGCGCACTTCAGGAACCCAGTACAAACCTGGCAGTGATCGCACCGGCGACAGTGGAGGAGGTCGAGATGGAAATTCGCGGATTGAAAATCAATAATTCGCCAGGTGCCGATGGCATTAAAGCCCTGGCCATTAAACTCCTCCCTCCTCCGTGTACGCAGCTGTTGACCAACATATTCAACAGGTGCTTTGAAACTGGCCACTATCCAAAAGCATGGAAATCCGCTGAGGTTATCATGATACCAAAGCCTGGGAAGCCTGAAGCAAATCTCGCCTCCTACCGTCCGGATCCAGCTTACTGGCAATACTCTTCAAAGTACTCGAAAGAGTATTTTTGCGAAGAGTGTTGCCAGTCATGGACGAGGCTGGTTTGATCCCAGATCACCAGATCACACCGGAGCAATGCCATCGCCTAGTGGAAGCGATACGGGATGCTTTCTAGACTGAAGTACTGCTGTGCCGTCCTGTTAGATGTAAAGCAGGCGTTCGACAGGGTTTGGCACGCAGGCCTGCTCTCCAGAAGGTTCGCAGCAGCTTGCCTGAATCTCACAGAACGTTCACGGTGAGATGCGGCCAAGCTAGATCGGCGATTAAGGAGATAAGGGCTGGCGTGCCGCAAGGCAGTGTCCTGGGCCCTGTCCTGTATAGAATATATACAGCCGACATGCTGGCTCTTCCTAAAGAGAACCTAAGGGTCGCAACATACGCTGACGATACAGCCTTCCTGGCAAAAGCCGACACCCCGACGGACGCCTCAGAAATCGTTCGAACGACAGCTGGACGCTATTGATCCATGGATGCGCAGATGGAACATCACCATAAACGAAGGAAAATCCACGCAAACCACCTTCACACTGCGTAACGGAGGTCGCCGGTCACCCTAAATTAGGTCGTCATCCCAGGCGAAAAAGAAAAAGAAAACAGGCAGAGGAAAGAGTGAAGCAGTACCAATGGCTCATTGGCAGGCGCTCT
>JAWNOI010000120.1:0-21850 GCA_035046045.1 Zaprionus bogoriensis
TGTGTGTGTGTGTGTGTGTGTGTGTGTGTGTTTTTTTTTTTTTTTTTTTTTTTTTATAGCGGTGTTCGGAAAGGGAAAAAATCTCAAAAGACATTGCCACCCCGTGGCAATAGTGTGGGACTTTAACCTCACTAAAAAACCATTCGCCGCTATGTTTCCTTCGCTCTTTGTTGTGATCCCTTGCAGTACTACCGTTAGACATTTCTTCGCAAGGGATCGAGCGTAGCCCTATTGGCTCTTTCTAGTTGTTGAGTTGCTGCGACGACAAGTGTCGCAGTCTTTCTAGCCTACGCTGCTCTTTCATTATTTTCGCGCACATTTCTTTGACGCAATCCCAATTTTCTTTCCTTTTTAGCATAATACCTACTATATTTTCTGCTGTCAAGGTATTCCCGACTCCTCTATTAGCTCCATCCCTTACTGTCCTATAATACGGACAGTGAAAAAAGATGTGCTCCGCGTCTTCCAGTTCGGTGCACCCTAGTGCGCATACCGGTGTTGTGTCATGCCCATATTTGTGCAAATATTGGCGGAAACACCCATGGCCAGAGAGAAATTGTGTCAGATAGAAATCTAACTCGCCATGTTTCCGGTTAGCCCATTCATAAACATTATTTATGAGCCTATAGGTCCATCTGCCATTTCTAGCATTTTGCCATCTACGTTGCCATATTCTTATGGACTCATTTTCATCAAAGCTTAATTCTACCTGTCGATGCTTTCTTTCGTAAAGCGCTTTATAGTCCTGTGACATTAGGTCTGCCGGCATTATACCAGCAATCACCTCTATTGCGTCCCCGGACACCGTCCGGAAGGCGCAACAGACCCTTTGTGCGCTACGCCTGTTCACTGAGTTGTAGTGTCGGGCGTAGGTTGACTTTGCCAGCGCATCTGCCCATATGGGTGCAGCGTACATCAAGACAGATAGCGTAACACGCGATATCAGTGATCGTATTACTTGTCTTGGTCCACCAGTGTTTGGCATTATTCTCGCAAGAGCCATTTGCATTCTTGATGCTTTTTCGCTCACTGCTAAAATGTTGGACCTAAAGTTAAGTCGGGAATCTATCAGAACGCCTAGATATTTTATCGTTGGTCTTGTGTGAATTTCAAAACCGTCGATACTGAGCGTTATAGTTTCAAGTATTTTCCTACTTGTTACAAGAACTGCTTCAGTCTTTTGTCCTGCTAATTTTAGTGAATGGTCGTGCAACCATTCTTTAACCTGGTTTGTGGCTTGGCTGCTGCGTTCTCTTATCTCAGCGAGGTGCTTTCCTACTATGATGACAGCAATGTCGTCGGCGTATCCGATTATCTTTGCGTCATCACATAGTGGCAGGCGCAGCACCCCATCGTATACTATATTCCACAGCAGTGGTCCTAGTACCGACCCTTGCGGGACGCCACCTGTGACCACGTACTGTTTCCGTCCTTTCTCAGTGTCATACATGAGTGTGCGATTTTGTAGGTAACTACGAACTATTCTTGTAAGGAACTGGGGTGCTTCTAAGTTTCGTAGCGCTTGCATGATGTGATGCCAGCTCACCGAGTTGAAAGCATTTTTGATGTCGAGGGTGATTATACCGCAGTATTTTTTCTGACCACCTCTCCATCTCTCTCCCGCAATGGCTTCATGCGCTATGTCACGGACCCTACGGATTGCGTCTACTGTTGATCTATTCTTTCTAAACCCGTATTGGTTGTCTGAGAGACCACCAACGTCATCAATAAAAGAACACAGTCTCCTAGCTATTATTTTCTCTAGTATTTTACCCATAGTATCTATCATACAGAGCGGCCTGTATGAGCTAGCATCTGTGTGTGTGTGTGTGTGTGTGTGTGTGTGTGTGTGTGTGTGTGTGTGTGTGTGTGTGTGTGTGTGTGTGTGTGTGTGTGTGTGTGTGTGTGTTATGGGCGCTAGCGATTCCTAACCAAAACGTTAAATCGACGCAGTAGAGGGCCCGCGTCAATAAAAGCCTAATTTGTGTGGCGTGGCGCAAACTTGTGTGGTCTAGTGGTTAGAGGTCCGACTCGTAAGTTAGAGTGAGAGTTCTTGGGTTCGAATCTGGCGCGGGGCGATTTTTTTTTCTTAATGTAAATTGTTTTTTTTTATTTTTATACCATTTATTTTATTTTGTATTATTTCTTCGAATAGGGTAAATGGTATCTTACAGTCGCGCGCGCTCGACCGTAGCTTTCCTTACTTGTTTTGAGTTAAAATTTTTCAGCGGCTCAACGTACAATCTATTGATCTGTACTTGAGCTTTGACTCAAAAGGGTGAAATTTTTTAATATTTCACTGGCGCAGCCGATAGGATAGTGAAAAGTGTTGTGTTGATGCGATAGCCAGACTTCCCAATTCTCGCAATTTTTCGCTATCCGCAAAAGAATCGCGCTAAGGCACCCAGCGACGGCAAAAAACTCTTAAAGTTATTAAGAAAACTTTTCTATAAACCTCGACAGTGAAGTGTGCGCCGTATAACGCAATTGCCTATAGCATAAACTTGAAAATACACTTTTCACTTTGAAAATACACTTGGTCAGATCCGCGACCTTTTACCCTTTCCTGCCCTAGTGATCCGTCAGCGCCTCCAATAGTTGAATTTTTGTTTTAATTCGTAGAAATTCGAATTAAAACTGCCGCAAGTGCGCCACCTCTCAAAAGCTCACTGCTCTAAGATTCTCAGGCTGGGCTTTAAAAAAGAGTTGGCAGCCTTTGATCGAACAGCTGATTGTCTGCAAAACAGCTCACTCCGTGCACCCTGTGATCCACAACAAGTGCGAAATTGCCGGGAAAACAAGGCCTTTGGAGCGGGAAATTGGCATGCGTCACCTCGCCAACGCGCCAAAACAACAAATCCGAGTCTCACCAGGTGGCAACTTGTTTGCTGATCTTCGCTGGGACGCTAAGATGCAGCACCTCCAGAGATGCTCGTAGGTATGTCAGCTTTCTCTGTCCTTGGTCACCTCCTGAACACTTTTTCCTTCCAGCTCGCGAATGTTCGGGAAACAAAAATTAATATTTTTTCGGAGCGAAGGAGAACACGACCGTACCACGACAGTGTCCAAGGGTGTGCCGTGTGTGTGTGTGTGTGTGTGTGTGTGTGTGTGTGTGTGTGTGCGTGTTTTTTTTTTTTTTTTTTTTTTTTTTATAGCGGTGTTCGGAAAGGGAAAAAATCTCAAAAGACATTGCCACCCCGTGGCAATAGTGTGGGACTTTAACCTCACTAAAAAACCATTCGCCGCTATGTTTCCTTCGCTCTTTGTTGTGATCCCTTGCAGTACTACCGTTAGACATTTCTTCGCAAGGGATCGAGCGTAGCCCTATTGGCTCTTTCTAGTTGTTGAGTTGCTGCGACGACAAGTGTCGCAGTCTTTCTAGCCTACGCTGCTCTTTCATTATTTTCGCGCACATTTCTTTGACGCAATCCCAATTTTCTTTCCTTTCTAGCATAATACCTACTATATTTTCTGCTGTCAAGGTATTCCCGACTCCTCTATTAGCTCCAACCCTTACTGTCCTATAATACGGACAGTGAAAAAAGATGTGCTCCACGTCTTCCAGTTCGGTGCACCCTAGTGCGCATACCGGTGTTGTGTCATGCCCATATTTGTGCAAATATTGGCGGAAACACCCATGGCCAGAGAGAAATTGTGTCAGATAGAAATCTAACTCGCCATGTTTCCGGTTAGCCCATTCATAAACATTATTTATGAGCCTTTAGGTCCATCTGCCATTTCTAGCATTTTGCCATCTACGTTGCCATATTCTTATGGACTCATTTTCATCAAAGCTTAATTCTACCTGTCGATGCTTTCTTTCGTAAAGCGCTTTATAGTCCTGTGACATTAGGTCTGCCGGCATTATACCAGCAATCACCTCTATTGCGTCCCCGGACACCGTCCGGAAGGCGCAACAGACCCTTTGTGCGCTACGCCTGTTCACTGAGTTGTAGTGTCGGGCGTAGGTTGACTTTGCCAGCGCATCTGCCCATATGGGTGCAGCGTACATCAAGACAGATAGCGTAACACGCGATATCAGTGATCGTATTACTTGTCTTGGTCCACCAGTGTTTGGCATTATTCTCGCAAGAGCCATTTGCATTCTTGATGCTTTTTCGCTCACTGCTAAAATGTTGGACCTAAAGTTAAGTCGGGAATCTATCAGAACGCCTAGATATTTTATCGTTGGTCTTGTGTGAATTTCAAAACCGTCGATACTGAGCGTTATAGTTTCAAGTATTTTCCTACTTGTTACAAGAACTGCTTCAGTCTTTTGTCCTGCTAATTTTAGTGAATGGTCGTGCAACCATTCTTTAACCTGGTTTGTGGCTTGGCTGCTGCGTTCTCTTATCTCAGCGAGGTGCTTTCCTACTATGATGACAGCAATGTCGTCGGCGTATCCGATTATCTTTGCGTCATCACATAGTGGCAGGCGCAGCACCCCATCGTATACTATATTCCACAGCAGTGGTCCTAGTACCGACCCTTGCGGGACGCCACCTGTGACCACGTACTGTTTCCGTCCTTTCTCAGTGTCATACATGAGTGTGCGATTTTGTAGGTAACTACGAACTATTCTTGTAAGGAACTGGGGTGCTTCTAAGTTTCGTAGCGCTTGCATGATGTGATGCCAGCTCACCGAGTTGAAAGCATTTTTGATGTCGAGGGTGATTATACCGCAGTATTTTTTCTGACCACCTCTCCATCTCTCTCCCGCAATGGCTTCTTGCGCTATGTCACGGACCCTACGGATTGCGTCTACTGTTGATCTATTCTTTCTAAACCCGTATTGGTTGTCTGAGAGACCACCAACGTCATCAATAAAAGAACACAGTCTCCTAGCTATTATTTTCTCTAGTATTTTACCCATAGTATCTATCATACAGAGCGGCCTGTATGAGCTAGCATCTGTGTGTGTGTGTGTGTGTGTGTGTGTGTGTGTGTGTGTGTGTGTGTGTGTGTTATGGGCGCTAGCGATTCCTAACCAAAACGTTAAATCGACGCAGTAGAGGGCCCGCGTCAATAAAAGCCTAATTTGTGTGGCGTGGCGCAAACTTGTGTGGTCTAGTGGTTAGAGGTCCGACTCGTAAGTTAGAGTGAGAGTTCTTGGGTTCGAATCTGGCGCGGGGCGATTTTTTTTTCTTAATGTAAATTGTTTTTTTTTATTTTTATACCATTTATTTTATTTTGTATTATTTCTTCGAATAGGGTAAATGGTATCTTACAGTCGCGCGCGCTCGACCGTAGCTTTCCTTACTTGTTTTGAGTTAAGATTTTTCAGCGGCTCAAAGTACAATCTATTTATCTGTACTTGAGCTTTGACTCAAAAGGGTGAAATTATTTAATATTTCACTGGCGCAGCCGATAGGATAGTGAAAAGTGTTGTGTTGATGCGATAGCCAGACTTCCCAATTCTCGCAATTTTTCGCTATCCGCAAAAGAATCGCGCTAAGGCACCCAGCGACGGCAAAAAACTCTTAAAGTTATTAAGAAAACTTTTCTATAAACCTCGACAGTGAAGTGTGCGCCGTATAACGCAATTGCCTATAGCATAAACTTGAAAATACACTTTTCAAGAAGACGCGCTAGAATTTGTGGGAGCTATAAATCCACTCGGTGCTCCAAGAAAACACGAAATCGCTAACGTGCAATTAACATACCCAGAACGATAAGTGCAAAAAATAAAAATATAAAGACAAGAGCTAAAAATAAAAGTATAAAGACTAGAGTTGGTTAAAAAAAAAAAAAAATAAATAAATAAACATACAAATAAATAAACAAGTGAAGAAAGCTACAGTCGAGTGCACTCGACAGTAAGATACCATTTACCTTTCGCTGTTAAAAACTAATTCTTAATATTAATTACTTTTATTCGGCGAATAACAACGCATCGCATATTTTCGAGGACAAATTTACATGCATTGACGCTAATGGCACATGCCGACTGCACACTGAATACACGACGCCTGTGCGTGCGCAGTCGGCGTCGGCGTCGGCGTCGGGCCTCTACTGCTGTGAGCGAAACTTCTCGTGCCTATAACTTCTGTGTTTATTGTCCGATCGGATTGAAATTTATAGGGTAGATCTGTACTATGGTAAGCTACAAGAGTGTTAAAAAAAATGTTTTGTTATTTCCCTACTTTTCTTAAAATGCAATAGTTTGGGGGCGGTGGGCGTGGCATCCAAAAGTTGAAAATCAAACATTCTTCGTAATGTTACCAGGCACCTTACTTTCAAATTTGGCGCTTCTAGCTTTTCTAGTTTTCTTTTAAACTATAAAAATGTGTTTTTTAGAGGCGGTGGGCGTGGCATCCAAAATTCTAAAATCCAACTTCTGCATAATGTTGCAAGACACCCTCCTACCAAATTTGGTGCGTTTATCTCTTTTCGTTATTGAATTATTTGGAAAAAATCGAAATACGCATTTATCGATTTGCGGAGGCGGTGGGCGTGGCACATCAAGTTTGAAATAAACTTCTTGTGTGTATTGAATACACGCACACTCCCACCAAGTCTGGTGCCTCTAGCTCTTTTAATAGCTGAGATCTGTGTGTTCATACAGACGGACAGACGGACAGACAGACGGACATGACCAAATCGACTCGGCTATTGATGCTGATCAAGAATATATATACTTTGTATGGTCTGCCACGCCTCCTTCTGCCTGTTACATACATTTGCACAAAGTTAATATACCATTTTTTACCCATTTTCAATGGGTAAATGGTATAAAAAAAACAAGTGAAGAAAGCTACAGTCGAGTGCACTCGACAGTAAGATACCAATTACCTATGGCTGTTAAAAAATAATTCTTAATATTCATTACTTTTATTCGGCGAACTAATAACAACGCATCGCATATTTTCGAAGTCAAATACACATACATTGACGCTAATGGCACATGCCGACTGCATGCTGACTACACGAAGACTGTGCGTGCTCAGTCGGCGTCGGCGTCGGCGTCGGGCCTTTGAAAATCCACATTCTGCGTAATATTAAAAGGCACTTTAATTCCAAATTTGGTGCTTCTAGCTGTTCTAGTTTTCTTTAAACTATAAAAATGTGTTTTCTGGAGGCGGTGGGCATGGCATCCAAAATTCTAAAATTCAACTTCTGCATAATGTTGCAAGACACCCTCCTACCAAATTTGGTGCGTTTATCTCTTTTCGTTATTGAATTATTTGGAAAAAATCGAAATACGCATTTATCGATTTGCGGAGGCGGTAGGCGTGGCATATCAAGTTTGAAATAAACTTCTTCTGTGTATTGAATACACGCACACTCCCACCAAGTCTGGTGACTCTAGCTCTTTTAATAGCTGAGATCTGTGTGTTCATACAGACGGACAGACGGACAGACAGACGGACATGACCAAATCGACTCGGCTATTGATGCTGATCAAGAATATATATACTTTGTATGGTCTGCCACGCCTCCTTCTGCCTGTTACATACATTTGCACAAAGTTAATATACCATTTTTTACCCATTTTCAATGGGTAAATGGTATAAACAGAAGAAACTTAATAGGGTTCCTACTACAAATTCAAGTTAACACTATTGATACTAACAATTAAAACCTCTACTTGGCTGAACACCTAAGAAAATGTACTACTAATCATTTCACACATACCTACTCATCAACAATGCTTTAAAAATCATACCCTATCCTTAACCTGATGGTTATCAATTGGAATTGGAAAAGAAGGCAACATAAACGAAAAAAAAAAAAAAACGATTGCATTGTTAGTAGACAAAAAAAAAAAAAAATGTTCATACCCATAAATAATTCAAATCACCCAATGTAAAATTAAAACAAGTGAAGAAAGCTACAGTCGAGTGCACTCGACAGTAAGATACCATTTACCTTTCGCTGTTAAAAACTAATTCTTAATATTAATTACTTTTATTCGGCGAATAACAACGCATCGCATATTTTCGAGGACAAATTCACATGCATTGAGCGCTAACTGGCACATTCCGACTGCAGACAAACTACAATAAATACTGCGCATCATTCTCCCATGTATTCAAAATTATATAGTTGCCGACAATCTTATGAAACCGAATAGATAATCTACAATAATGTTAGAACAAGGTATCATAAGATTGAGCAATTACCCTACTGCTTTCCTATTTGAGTAGTTCCAAAAAATTTGGACGCGTCAAGGCAGAAATAAATTCCGAATTTGTATTGTTACAGACAACTAAATGGTGCTAACAATCATGTCAAATTTCCCATACCAAATGTGTAGAAATCGTGGGCAAGCTAGGCCAACTGTCATAATGTTGCAAGACAACCCCAGATCTGGCTAAAGGGTTTCATCAGATTAAAATGTATTCTGCATCCATCGCGAAAACGGCATTTTCAACAAAACATGGCCCTTACGAGTTTACTCGCATGCCATTTGGGCTTAAAAACGCCCCTGCCACTTTTCAGAGATGTATGAATTATATTTTGCGCCCACTTTTAAATAAAAATTGCCTCGTATACTTAGATGACATTATTGTTTTTTCTACCTCTCTCGAAGAACATTTGCATTCTTTGCAATTAGTGTTTGAAAAATTATCTCAAGCCAACTTTAAATTACAGTTCGACAAATGCTAGTTTCTTAAATCAGAAACCACATTTTTAGGTCATGTCATAACAAAATATAGTATTAAACCAAATCCCGAAAAAATTCAAGCTATCATCAAATATCCATTACCAGTCAATTCAAAAGAAATAAAAGCATTTTTAGGACTCACGGGCTACTATAGAAAGTTTATTCCTAATTTCGCCGACATCGCAAAACCTCTAACTAGAAGAAAGAACCGAAAATTGACATCAAACAGAAGGAATATACAGAAGCCTTCGAAAAGTTAAAGCTGCTTGTCTCCAACGACCCAATATTGAGAATTCCGAATTTCGAACGTAAGTTCATATTGACTACTGACGCTAGCAATGTAGCTCTTGGAGCCGTTCTCTCATAAGACGGTCACCCGGTCAGTTATATTAGTCGAACGTTGAATGACCACGAGTTGAATTATAGCGCAATAGAAAAGGAACTCTTAGCTATTGCGTGGGCAACAAAAACTTTCAGACACTTTTTGCTTGGCAGGCACTTCGAGATAGCCAGTGACCATCAACCACTATGTTGGCTGCACAAATTAAAGGAACCACACGCTAAATTAACTAGATGGAGAATACGATTATCTGAGTGTGAATTCGACGGAAAATATATAAAAGGGAAAGAGAATTATGTCGCGGACGCTCTATCCAGGGTAAAAATAGAACAGACCTTTTTTGGTGAAGCAACCCAACACAGTGCAGAAGAAGACGATTCAAATTGAATAGGCTTAACTGAAAAACCGGTGAACCACTCCCAACAACAAATAATATTTACAAAAGGACCGAATAAAATACAAAAAGAAACTTACTTCAAAAAACAAATTACGCATATTTTTTATGACAAAATGGAGGTAGAAGACGCAAAAAAACACTTAATTGACTACTTTTGTACTAAAACTATTGCATTATACATAGAGAGTGACTCAGACTTTGAGACCATTCAAATCGCGTACAAAGAAATAATTAACCCCCGACATACTAAAGCTTTTCGCAGTTTAATTATATTAAAAAATATTCTCACTTATGCCCATTTTAAAGAATTAATCTTAACTACCCATGAAAAACTATTACATCCAGGCATACAAAAAACTGTAAAATTATTCAACGAAGCTTATTATTACCCCAACAGCCAATTATTAATTCAGAATATTATAAATGAATGCCACATTTGTAACTTAACTAAAGCAGAACACCGAAAAACCGATATGCCCATGAAAATAACCCCACAACCAGAAGACTGTAGAGACAAATACGTAGTAGACATTTACTCATCAGAAGGTAATCACTACGTGAGCTGTATTGACTTATACTCAAAATTTGCTACTCTTGAACAGATTAAAGGTAAAGACTGGGTTGAATGTAAGAGCGCTCTTATGCGAATATTCAACCAACTAGGGAAACCTCAGTTGCTAAAGGCAGACAGAGACGGAGCATTCTCCAGTTTTGCCCTCAAGAGATGGCTTGAGAGTGAAGAAATAGAACTACTATTGAATACAACAAAAACAGGCATCGCAGACATAGAACGTTTACATAAAACAATTAATGAAAAGATTCGAATTATAAAATCATCGGACGACAATGAAGCTAAATAAAGTAAAGTAGAAAAACGAAACATGATACTACTGGACAAACACCTGCACACATCTTTTTATACGCCGGACAACCAACCTTGAACACTCAGCAGATTAAAGAAAAGAGAATTGACAAAATTAACGAAGACCGACAAGAATATGACGTAGACACCAGGTATAGAAAAGGCCCGCTACAAAAAGGAAAATTAGAAAACCCATTCAAACTCAATGAAAATGTAGAGCAGACGGACCCCGACCACTACCAGATCACTAACAGAAACAGAATTACTCATTACTATAAAACACAATTTAAACAAGTGAAGAAAGCTACAGTCGAGTGCACTAACTTCAAAAGGGAACATATTTTCGAGGACAAATTCACATGCATTGACGCTAATGGCACATGCCGACTGCACACTGACTACACGACGACTGTGCGTGCGCAGTCGGCGTCGGCGTCGGCGTCGGCGTCGGCGTCGGGCTTTTACTGCTGTGAGCGAAACTTCTCGTGCCTATAATATGTATACATAAATACATACATACATATGTATTTAGCAGAAACAGACAATGTGCCTCGTTTGGTTTGTTGTTTGTTGTGAGAGTTGTCAGCTCTATAACTAAATGTCCCCGGTTCGAATCCCAGCGCAGTCTTCTTTTTTTTGTATTACTTAGAAAAAGTTTTTGGTTTTTCTCATTCTTTTTGCATAATATATTTTTCATATAGCGCAAAATTTTTAAAATAAAAACAAGTAAGGAAAGCTACAGTCGAGCGCGCGCGACTGTAAGATACCATTTACCCTATTCGAAGAAATAATACATAATAAAATAAATGGTATAAAAATAAAAAAAAGCAATTTACATTAAGAAAAAAAAGTTGCCCCGCGCCAGATTCGAACCCAAGAACTCTCACGAACTTTGTAACTTACGAGTCGGACCTCTAACCACTAGACCACACAAGTTTACGCAATGCGATCGGCAAATTGACGCGGGCCCTCTACTGCGTCGATTTAACGTTTTGGTTAGGAATCGCTAGCGCCCATAACTTTGTATGGGGAATTCGAACTCCTATAACTTCTTTGTTATTAAAAAATGAAAATTGAAGAAAGCTACAGTCGAGTGCACTCGACAGTAAGTTATAATTTACCTTTGGCTGCTAAAAATAATTCTTAATATTAATTACTTTTATTCGAACTAATAACAACGCATCGCATAATTCTGAAATTAAATAAATGCATTGACGCTAATGGCACATGCCGACTGCACGCCGATTGTGCGTGCGCAGTCGGCGCAAGCATTGAAGCCGAGCCTCTGCTCCGTCTCTGCTGCTGTATGCAAAACTTCTCGCGCCTAGGAACAGACCATGTGCTTCAGTGGTTTGTTGTGAGAGTTGTCAGCTCTATAACTAAATGTCCCCGGTTCGAATCCCAGCGCAGTCTTCTTTTTTTTTGTATTGCTTAGAAAAAGTTTTTGGTATTTCTATTTTTTTTGCATAAATATTTTCAATAGGAAAATAAGTAGCCAGAGTGCACTGACAGTATAATTTACCTTGCTGTAAAAAATTCTTAAATTAATTACTTTTATGGAATAACAGCATGATATTTCACATGCATTGACGCTAATGGCACATGCCGACTGCACGCCAATTGTGCGTGCGCAGTCGGCGCAAGCATTGAAGCTGAGCCTCTGCTCCGTCTCTGCTGCTGTATGCAAAACTTCTCGCGCCTAGGAACAGACCATGTGCTTCAGTGGTTTGTTGTGAGAGTTGTCAGCTCTATAACTAAATGTCCCCGGTTCGAATCCCAGCGCAGTCTTCTTTTTTTTTGTATTGCTTAGAAAAAGTTTTTGTTTTTTCTTATTTTTTTTTTCATAATATATTTTTATATAGCGCAAAATTATTAAAAAAAAAAAAAATTGCCCAGCGCAGGATTCGAACCCGCGACCTCACGCATCAGAAACTTGCGAGCCAACCATCAAGACCACACACAGTTACGCAGTGCGATCGGCAAAAAAAAAAAAAAATTGCCCGTTGCTGGATTCGAACCCGCGACCACACGCACCAGAATCTTGCATGCAACCATCTAGACCACACACAGTTACGCGGAGCGATCGGCAAAAAAGTCTTTTATTGATGCCGGCCCTCTGCTGCGTCAGTTCAACATTTTAGTTGGAATTTTAAGCACCCACAACTTTATATGGGAGATTCAAACTCCTATAACTTCTTTGTTTATTGTCCGATCGGATTGAAATTTATAGGGTAGATCTGTACTATGGTAAGCTACACGAATGTTAAAAAAATGTTTTGTTATTTCCCTACTTTTCTTAAAATACAATAGTTTGGGAGCGGTGGGCGTGGCATCCAAAAGTTGAAAATCAAACATTCTCTGTAATGTTACCTGGCACCTTACTTTCAAATTTGGCGCTTCTAGAATTTCTAGTTTTCTTTTGAACTATAAAAATGTGTTTTTTAGAGGCGGTGGGCGTGGCATCCAAAATTCTAAAATCCAACTTCTGCATAATGTTGCAAGACACCCTCCTACCAAATTTGGTGCGTTTATCTCTTTTCGTTATTGAATTATTTGGAAAAATCAAAATACGCATTTATCGATTTGCGGAGGCGGTGGGCGTGGCACATCAAGTTTGAAATAAACTTCTTGTGTATATTGAATACACGCACACTCCCACCAAGTCTGGTGCCTCTAGCTCTTTTAATAGCTGAGATCTGTGTGTTCATACAGACGGACAGACAGACGGACATGACCAAATCAACTCGGCTATTGATGCTGATCAAGAATATATATACTTTGTATGGTCTGCCACGCCTCCTTCTGCCTGTTACATACATTTGCACAAAGTTAATATACCATTTTTTACCCATTTTCAATGGGTAAATGGTATAATAAAAACGAGCGAACTATGTTTAATTTACAAGGTAAGATTCAACTTTGCTTCATTCCGAGAGCTTTCCCTATATACATCTATAATAGATCACAATATCTTGATTAAATTGAAAGGTTTTTGTGAAAGGCGACTTAATGATTAGCAGTTTGTATGTTTTCGAAAAAAATTTAAGTTCTCTCCGAATTCAAGAAATCTGCTAGAATGTTAGAGAAATCATAATCGCTTTATTATTTAATGCGAAATAGTCGAACACAAAAATTTTAATATTTGAAAAGTTTAAAATCGGAATGAAATTGCAGTCATATGTGTAAAGTTCTCTAACAGTGGAATTTAACTTTGAAATTTGCAACGACGATGAAAAGGAAACTCCCACTGTCATACTATGGTGCTCTTAGGCATAAACAAACGAATTGTACAGTTGAGGTAATAAAACTTGTTGTATGATTTCTGAAAGCTCTTGCAAATGATGTTATAGTTTAGCACTGAGCACACAGTCACTTATACATAAAGCACAGTTGCACAGATATGGAGAACAGTTGACTGTTAAGCATTATCTGGCTTCCATTTGTCGTTGGCCACTCGAATGGGCATTGCTTGCCCTTCCAACTTTTCTCTCTCTCTTTTACTCTCACCCTGCCTTCCACGCTCTAGCATTTGCCGACAATGAGTCGATGGATGATTTTTCTATTCTTTAAGCAATTAAGCCAAGTGCCTTTGGATAAATTATTTTATACCCAAGAGATTCACAATGTAGAGTATATGGTACACCCAATGCAGGATACATCAGGGTCACTATCACGCTCAGCATTCTGGCGCTTCATTTGCATACTTATTACTTATTCTTTATGTCTTATAAGCATACCCTGTACTTATGTGAAGGGGCATTTTTCGTTACTAATTCTTCATTATAACAGTTTAACGCCATAGTGTGCTCGCTGGCCCTTTTTGGCCGCTTGTCGAGATTCGGAGATCAAAACTGTCAGCTTTACCAACTTGTTTGTTGCATTTCAGTTTCCAGTTCAGCATCCAGCTTCAGTTCAGTTTCTCAGTTAGTCCGATGTAGTTATATCTCACTAATACATCGTAACAGAGCTCGAAAATAATTGCGATTACAGTTCTCCAGAGCTTATAATTAGTTGGGTATAAGCTGCAGGTATTCACCATTCTTTGATAAAGTTAATACTTCTAGACAAGTCGAGGGTATGCCACGTACTTGGCAACCTGCACTGCTTTTGCCTGTAGCTGTTGCCTCCGCTAGCGGTTTTTGACTTTGGCAGAACCTGTCAAATACTAATACTTAATTGCATTTTTCTTGCAGGTGTAATTTCTGATATTGCGTGCTATCAGCAGGTGCTGTCGTTTCGGTAGCTCTAATCAGATTGGGTTATGAGAGCGTAGAGTGCTATGTGTGCTACCCAGAACTGAAATAGTTAAGTGCACATTGCGCGATAATTAAGAATTTATTACGAAAGTATATCCGTTATGTGAATGTTATTTGGTATACGCGAAGTTGTTAATGCTGGACGGCAGAGTATACAAACTAAGCTAAAAAAAAACAGGTCAACCAATCTATTTCTAATGGTGAAAATTGCAAAGGAAACTTAAGGTATTTACGAGGTATACTATTCGCGTGGCTTAATACAATGAACGTGAACGTTCCGCTCGGAACTTAGGACAAATTATGAAACTATATTTAAAGTTGACTGAACTTACTTATAGGGTATTCGAGTAGGTCAGTGCTGCAATTGGAAATTGAATGCTATCAAGTGCCACTCCTTTATTCGGGAGTCTCGTGATCGTAAAAATATATGCAATGTGAGATAAATGCGCAGCAAATTTCAATGCATATAAGTAGCTGAAACTGGAGAAGAAAAAAAAGAAGAAGCTGAAGAAACGAAATGAAAACCAATATAACAGTAAAAGAGGTAAGCTAGGTGAGGAATACGTTTCCGTCATAAGAATCTCAGAGATGCATATACGTAACGCTCGATCAATCCGAGATACAGGGTGCAACCGTGGCGACGCCATCGTCACATTGTGCTGCCATGTTCGTTGCCGCTTTTTAAGGCTTATCAAGTCTGCTCTGCATATAACACGCAGAAAAAGGCACGGCAAACCATACAAAGTATACATATTCTTGATCAGAAGTCTTCTTGTCCGTCTGTCTATGTAAACATACAGAACTCTGCTGTTGTAAGAGCTATAGACACCAAATAATAAGAAGAGCGCAACTCAGCATGAGCAGAACAAGGTCATTTCGAAATTTGAATACCACATCCACTCCATATTGCAGCTTGATCGGATAAACACTGAAGCAATAGGCGCAAGAATGTTCCCATACAAAAGTAGTGATGCCTGCCATGTGTCAACAAAAGAAATGTATTTGAATCAGTGTAAATGCAACGCATTATTGTGGGTTCATTAAATTCTAGTATTTAATATTAGGTTGACGGTTATCTCCCTTTTCTTTTTTATACCATTTACCCATTGAAATTGGGTAAAAAATGGTATATTAACTGTGTGAAAATGTATGTAACACGCAGAAGGAGGCGTGGCAGATCAATAGTCGAGTGGATTTGGTCATGTCCCTCTGTCTGTCCGTCTGCCCGTCTGAATGAACGCAGACATCTCTGCTATTAAAAAAGCTAGAGACACCAGACTTGGTGGGAGTGTGCGTGTATTCAATACACACAAAAAATTTATTTCAAACTTGTTGTCCTCCGCCTCCGTAAATCGATAAATGCGTTTTTGGATTTTTTGCAATTAAATCAATAACGAAAAGAGATAAACGCACCAAATTTGGTAGAAGGGTGTCTTGCATCATTATGCACAATTTGGATTATAGAATTTTAAACGCCACTCCCCCCGCCTCTATAAAACATATTTTTATAGTTTAAAAGAACACTAGGAAAGTTAGAAGCACCAAAGTTTATAGTAAGGTGCCTGGTAACATTACGGAGAATGCGGATTTTCAACTTTTGGATGCCACGCCCACCGCCCCCAAATTATTGAATTATAAGAAAAGTAAGGATATAACAAAACATTTTTTTGACACTCTTGTAGCTTACCATAGTACAGATCTACCCTATAAATTTCAATCCGATCGGACAAAGAGCAAAGTAGTTATAGGAGAATCTCCCATCTAAAGTTGTGGGCGCTTAGAATTCCAACTAAAATGTTGAACTGACGCAGCAGAAGGCCGGCATCAACAAAAATCTCATTTGCCGATCGCACTGCGTAACTGTGTGTGGTCTTGATGGTTGGCTCGCAAGTTTCTGGTGCGTGAGGTCGCGGGCTCGAATCCTGCGCTGGACAATTTTTTTTTTTTTTTAATAATTTTGCGCTATACTGAAAAATATAGTATGATATTTTTAATCAAATTGACGAACATGAAAGATGCAAAAAAATAAGAAAAACCAAAAACTTGTTCTAAGCAATACAAAAAAAAGAAGCATGCGCTGGGATTCGAACCGGGGACATTTAGTTATAGAGCTGACAACTCTCACAACAAACCACAAACCAAACGATGCACATTGTCTGTTTCTGCTAAATACATATGTATGTATGTATTTATGTATACATATTATAGGCGCGAGAAGTTTTGCATACAGCAGCAGAGATGGAGCAGAGGCTCGGCGTCAATGCTTGCGCCGACTGCGCACGCACAATCGGCGTGCAGTCAGCGTGCAGTCGGCCTGTGCCATTAGCGTCAATGCATGTGTATTATTTGACTTCGAAAATTTGCGAAGCGTTGTATTAGTTCGGCGAATAAAAGTAATTAATATTAAGAATTTTTTTTAACAGCCAAAGGTAAATCGTATCTTACTGTCGAGTACACACGACTGTAGCTTTCTTCACTTGTTTTATTTTTGCACTTTACTCAAAAATATAGTATGATATTTTTAATCAAATTAACGAACATGAATGATGCAAAAAAAAAAGAAAGATCAATTATTTTTAGCAATTTAAAAATGGGCTGATTTGACTGGGACTCGAACTTGGGATACAAAGTGATAGATGCGTTCGCACAGTCGTCGTGCAGACGGCATGTGCTATTAGCGTTAATGCATGTGTATTTGACTTTGAAAATATGCGATGCGTTGTTATTAGTTCGCCGAATAAAAGTAATTAATGTTAAGAATTTTTTTTAACAGCCAAAGGTAAATGGTATCTTACTGTCGAGAGCACTCGACTGAAGCTTTCTTCGCTTGTTTTCGTTTGGGGTTTTGAAAATAGATCCAGTTTTCATCCCCAGTGACAATGCAATGCAAAAACCACTTCCTTTTGTACCGCTCCAAGGGAATTTGGCAAGTGTTTTTTCTGTTCTCTTGTTGGCGTTCATTGAGCTCATGCGGAACCCATCTGCCGACCTTTAAAATTGTTCCCATGGCTTTGAGGCGTCTTCCAACGGTGCTCTGGTCAACATTAAATTGTTCTGCTACTTGTTCTTGGATTTGGGCATCGTCCTGATTAAGCAACGTCTGCAATTCAGTGTCTCAACTCCAAATTCACCGCTCAGGAATTTTTTAAACCAGGCTTGGCAACTTCTAATGCTTAGGGCATGTACACCGTGAGCTTCCACAAGTATTTTTGGGCTTTCACAGCAGTTTTCTTTAAAAGAAAGCAGAAAAGCAACGATGTCCGCGAATCGTGCTTTGTGGGTATACTACTGTGATCAAAAAGTAAGGTGTATTTTCAATTTTAAATTCGCGGGCTTAAGATGGCGAACTAGTTCTTTTTTTCTGGAGTTGGCAGGACTGTTGACATATGGCGGGAATTTCATGTCAATGTCAAATCTCGTTTGGTACCGAAAACGTCGCACACTGCACTCGTTCTTCGTGACCATTTCGCCAAGAATTCGACGCATATCGTTCCGCAACCACCGTATTCTCCTGATTTGGCTCCGTGTGACATCTGGGTATTCTCAAAACTCAAGAGACCACTCCGGGGAACGTGTTAAGAGTCGATTGAAGAGATAAAAGAAAAATCGACGAGGGCGCTCAAGGCTTTACCGGAAAGGGACTATTTGGCCTGTTTCGAGGATTTGAAAAAACGAAGGCATAAGTGTATTTTATCGAGAGGAAATTACTTTGAAGGCGATGAAATTGATTTAGGAGAATAAATAAAGATTTTGACTTTACAAAAATATTCACCTTACTTTTTGCCCACAGTTGTAAAACTCGACATTTTCAATATTAGAAAAAAATTGCTATTGGAAAAAAAACTCGCAAAAAACGATTGATCAGTGTTGCCAGATGTCAAAAGATGCTAAACTAATTTTTACTAAAAATGTATCGATCTCTTTTGTTACTGATAATTAACAATGAAGTAAAACGCAGTTTCAAATGGGAACACCTTATCGAACAAAACGGCTAATATTTGAGCTAAATCCGTTCACTGTATCAATTTTTATAAAGCATTAAATAAAGAGCAAAACAACGGAAAGGAGCTATTTGACAACCTAATATAAAGAATAAATTTGTAACGCTCAAAATGGGTAAATGGTATTATGTATTAATGTCGACTGCACTATGTGAGAGTGAGACTATGAGCCGACATAACTGTGGATGGTTTGCACTGGTACAACAGCATCTTCAGCTCATTTTTTTGTGTGCAGATGACAAGCGGATTTGCATGAGAACGTGCAGCAAATTGACAAGATAATTAAACAACGAGCGTAGCAGAAACAAAATTGATACACAGATGCAGAGTCGTAGATGCAGATATAGCAGTAGATGCAGATACAAATACAGCTACAATAATTGTTGCCGGAAGCAGCAGCAGCAACAACTAAACTGCTGTCAACAAAATAGAGCAAAGCAAATCTTGTGAACACATTTGTGTTTTTATTTTCTTTTGTATTTTTATTGTCATTTTCTTTGACAATTTACTCAAATTGTCCTGCACATTTTTCCAGTTTGTATTCGCACTCTATAATGCTGACTACCTCACTCTCGCTCTAACTGTATTAGACAAGGGCCGCGTCTCGTTTTTCTTTCAATAAATTGCACATAGCACATTGAAAGTAGCCAGTTAATTATATTTAACGGTATTTAATTCGTGCGACCTTTTTGGTTAGTCCAGGCAATAAATGAAAACAAGGAAAAGAGAGATAGCAAGAGAGAGGGAAAGAGGAAGATACAGGGGAAGAGAGTTAGAAAATAAAAACCAAATACGTTGCAGTTGATATTGTTTTGATTTGTATCATGGAAAATGGTAGCTTATCTTTGTGCAAATGTCGATTTAGAAGAGTCCATCTGTCTACACGTTTCTTTGTCGGGATGAAAAATTTTGCTTTTGGATTTTTGCCATACAATTAAAGGTTATGACTTAAGACTTAAGCGACATGCTAGACTATAGTTTTCGGAAATAATACAACTTACATAAATCGAGCCAATAACAAATTCAACTAGGTGCTCTCAGGGAACTGGGACTTATCATTCACCACGCACGCATTCACCTAAAGCGCCAATGGTTGATTGGTCTGTCGATCTGTTGGTCGATGGGTCAAGCGCTCACACGGCTTGAGATCATGATGAGAGTGAGAGACTTTTACTTATCGCTCGGGGCTTGGTGCCTAATGAGTTTCGAGTTTCGCTTTAACGCTGCGGCGCGATAAACAAGAATCGTTTCTTGTTCGTTGGTTGATTTTATGCGCATAATTTGAAATAAATGTCTTATTAATTTTACATAAGCACAAGTGCCCTCTCTTTCTCTAGCTTTCTCTCGCTCTCTCTCTATCACTCTTACTCACTCTTTCTCTCTCTAACTCCCTCCTTATTTTGATTACAGAAGGTGGTTCCGTGACGATGTACGCTTCCGCGAGTGTGAGAAAAATTAAATATGGAATGGTCTATCCGTCCCTCCCTCTGCTCGCTTTTTATGACGCATCCGAATCGATAATCAAGAAAGAGAGAGATAGAGACGAGAGAGAAAAGCAATTAATAGTAAAAGTAAAAGTTACCAAAACTTGCAGCCAATTTGAATTTTTGTGCTTTTTGTCGTGTGCTTGTCTGTCCTCCGACCATCACTCTGCTTGCGTGACTTAACTCATGTCAGCCGAAACCGCCCCCTATCAGAAGGTATACGCGTTATGGGCACCAGGAACAACAGCGTGTGGGCGTCCTCGGTTGAATTTAATTAGTTTTCGACTCTACTTCGCATTGAGTTTGACAATTACCAGAGACTTGGCGCGATTTGAAAGCAGCCCATTGTTGTTGCTGGGAAGCGTGGTGAGAGCCCATCTCATTTTGTATGGCACCCTGCTTCGATACAAGTCATAATCTCTTAAAAGCGAAAGTCTAAGAGAACGAGATCGCCGAGAGACGCTTTTTTGGTCGTCATCGTCGTCGAGGCGATTTCGTCGCACATAGTCGACGCCGGGCAGCCGACAACAATAGCAGCATACAAAATCACCTCCAGCAGTAGTATCAGCATCCAGGAATGTTACTCAATCGCTCAATAGGCCTCATGGCATTGCTAATACTCTTCTGCATGGTAACGGCCAAGCAAGAAAGTTCAGGTGAATATTAAACTTTTCTTAATTATGAAGCTGAAAATCTGTATCGTTTTTCGGAGACTGTAGACATCTTCATATGATATACTACTGTGGGCAAAAAGTAAGGTGAATATTTTTGTAAAGTCAAAATTCTTTTTTTATTCTCCTAAATCAATTTCATCCCCTTCAAAGTAATCCCCTCCCGATAAAAAACACTTATGCCAACGTTTTTTCAAATCCTCGAAACAGGCCAAATAGTCTCTTTCCGGTATAGCCATGAGCGCCCTCGTCGATTTTTCTTTTATCTCTTCAATTAACTCGAAACGCGTTCCCCGGAGTGGTCTCTTGAGTTTCGGGAATACCCAGAAGTCACATGGAGCCAAATCCTTCTGATATTCCGATTATATCAGTGAGGTCTCTAATAGTCAACCGACGATTTTTGAGCACTAATTCCTTCACTTCATTGACGTGTTGGTCAAAGTCCAAGTCCAAGTCATCAACACGTTTCTTTGAAATCTTTGTAACATTTATACACATTTTTCTGGGACATGCTAGAATCACCAAAGGCCATCCCAAAACTTCCTCAACGTTTTCGCAGCCGAAATTTCATTCCGCAAACAAAATATGATGGCAGTTCTCTGCTCAATTAAATCAGACATTGTAAAAATCGCCAAATGCGCTCTTGATCGTTTGGTAAACAAAAGCGTAAATATAGTACTCATACTGACATTGACATGAAATTCCCGCCAAATATCAACAGTCAAAAAAGAACTACTTCGCCATCTTAAGCCCGCGAATTTTCAATTGAAAATTCACCTTACTTTTTGCTCACAGTAGTACGTTCATATCAAAACTTGCTGTCCTTAATTCTGTAAAGCTGTGTGTTTACCTTGGACAGACAGAGATGATCATGTTCATGATCATAAATATATTAGGTGCGCAACCAAGTTCTTGCTTTTTATACCATTTACCCATTGAAAATGGGTAAAAAATGGTATATTAACTTTGTGAAAATGTATGTAACAGGCAGAAGGAGGCGTGGCAGATCATACAAAGTATATATATTCTTGATCAGCGTCAATAGCCGAGTCGATTTGGTCATGTCCGTCTGTCTGTCCGTCTGTATGAACACACCAGATCTCAGCTATTAAAAGAGCAAGAGTCACCAGACTTGGTGGGAGTGTGCGAGTATTGATTACGCAGATCGAGTTTATTTCAAACTTGATGTGCCACGCCCACCGCCTCCGCAAATCGATAAATGCGTATTTCG
>JAWNOI010000121.1:1800000-1957965 GCA_035046045.1 Zaprionus bogoriensis
CCCCAGAACACCTCTCATAGCCCGCCCCATTAGCTCCGAGTAGCCAACTACTCAGTATTGTGTGGCGACAACAACAAAAACATAAATTGAATTACTTTTGGGGTAGCACTTGTAAGAAAACGAGATACTACGCTGCACGCAGTGGGCGACAAATCTCCTCAGTCTGCCTGGACTGGCATATGTAACCAAAATCAAAGAACTTAACTGCAAGTTACCCTGTAGAGCGTAGGAAAAATTTATAACAATTGCGAAGAACTAAAAAAAACTGAAAAAGTTGACAACTTACCAAAGCATAAATAATACCGATTGATTATGGTTATTATTATTTTATAATATATATTCTATATTATATCTAACTTTTCGGATAGAACTGAAAATGTGTTGTAAATTTAAAATTAAAGTGCAATAAAAAGCGTTAAAAACTTAATTTATCTGGCAATACATATATTAGCACCTTCTAGAAATTCGAAAACTTAACCTAAAATAACATATAATAAAAAAAAATTCAGTTTCATAATCTAATCTAAAGTAAGATAAAAAAATGGGATGTTATATATCATATGTATAATATTATATTCTATAGGATTATATTATATAATATTATCTAACTCAAATAGAATTGTTATATATAAAATAATATAATTCACAGAGAGATGGAAAGTTATATTATTAGTTATAGATATTATTATAATAAATCCTGGGTGGAATATTATTTTATATAGTATTATATTCTACTATATTACACGTATCTAACTCGAATAGAATCGATATATATATAAACTATTATAATATATAGTGAGATGGAACGATAATTTTATTTATTACAATAGACATTATTAAAATATCATATACAATTTTATATCTATATCTCAAATAAAATTCTAAAATTAAATCAATTTATTATTATTAATTAATTTTGATTAATTAATTTTGATTAATTAATAATTAATTTGAAACCGTATATAAACATATCGTTGCAATATATATATAGGGCTTATCGGAGATATCTTAGTTTATAGAGTTAGCCTCCATTTTGGCTACAGGGTATAACCGACTGGCGTTGCACAACTACGCAGAAGATCTGGCCAAGAAATTGCGTATATACTAATACAAATACATATAATATATACTTATATTATATATATTCCTCTGCAGCCATAGTTGTATAAATAATTATCTATTCCAGTCATGTCAGTCTGAGAAGAGACACACAGAGAGAGAGAGAGAGAGAGAGAGAGGACAACGCACAAAATGTCAACGTCTCAGTCTTCGTGTCTCGTCCTCGTTTTACCAGCGCAACAGAGTGAGACGACGGAACTTTGTGCGCGAGTGAGGGAGACGGCAGCATGCATGCAATGCTAAGGATGCACGAACAACTCATTTGCAATGCCTAACGCATGCTGCGGGCGAGCGTGTGTGTGTGTGTGTGTGTGTGTGTGTGTCTGTGTGTGTGTCTGTGCGTGTACGCGTGTCTGCAACTGCGAAGGGGGGGGGGGGGCTGAATTGTAGCAAGGGAGCGGCTTGAGGCTGTGGGTGCTGCGGGGAAGGAAGTTTTGCTTGCAGTTTTGCAATTTCTAATTATGTTCTTGTTGCTGCTGCTGCATGTTGTTGCTTGTTGCTGCCTGTCGCGGCAAGTGACTTTTTGAGGTTAGGCCTGTGTCTTAGCACACACACTCACACACGCACACAAGAACATGCGTGTTTGAGCTACATTTGTTGTTCTTGCAGCTGCTACTGCAACGGAAGCTGTCGCTGTCGCTCTCCCTCTCCCTCTATCTCTCTCTCTCTCTCTCTCTCTCTCTCTTGAGTCTGTTAAGTCTGTTGCTCCAGCTCTAAATAGAGTGTAGGAGGGAGGGGAGGGGTCACAGCAACTGGTTGCTGTCACTTTGATTCCCTTGCTCGGGCAAACTTTGATTACAGTCCCCAGGCAGACAGACAGCCTGAGTGTGAGAGAGAGAGAGAGAGACGCACACAATCAACAGATTTCTTGCTTATTATGCGCTGCTTGGGCAGGCGCCCCCCACTCCCCATTGCTTTGACTTACATATGTGTGCGTAAAAAGTTCCATTAAAGCCAACTCCCAAGTGTTTTATGTATCTTTCAGATACGCTTACACACACACATACGCGCATATCGCATAAGCAGATATATGCGTATTTACGATGAGTATTTCAACACTCGCCGGTTACCGTCGTCCCAACACCTCGCACCCCTCGCGTTTTGTTGTTGTGTCGCATTACGCATTATGTGCGAAATTATAATGATGGTTCATTATTAATACACAAGATAAACGCTACGTGCCGAGATTTCACAAATGCTCCATGCTCTGCTTGACTTTTTTTCCGGATCAGCTTCTCTACCTATTCCTCTCCTCCCGCCCCGCACATTTCTATTTGGGTCAAGAATGCAGGTGAGGCTTGGCATGCCAAAGATTGCATACCCTGGCAGTGGCTTAAGATTGGGCCGATCTGGTCGGAGGGATATAGTAATTTGGTAATTCGCTTGCAGTTTCTATCGATTTGCAGGCAACTATAGAACTTTGTGTTTTTGTTTTAATCGTTTATATTCTGGGTAGAGGATATATATAGTTATAGAAGAGAATTTAAAAATAAACTTAAACTATCGATTTACTAATATAATATCTCAATATTTGAATAAGTTTAAAAATAAAAAACTGAAATTGCAAGCAAAACTTTAAGTTTTTTTTATATTATTAGTTTAAAAATAAAAACTTAAATTTCACGAACAATTTAAAGTTTCCCTCTATTATAGTAGTCAGATTTTGGTAAAGTTTAGGCAGAATGTAAGATATAGCACATTTTGTAGCAATAATTTCGAAACTAACTGGAATCGGCCGATAGGCTGCGTCCAGTTGCCATATCTGGCAATCTAGCTTAAATCGACCGATAGTTTCAATGACAACTAAATAAAATATTACAGACATACTTACAGATCTTTACGATTATATAAAGAATGCAGAAAAAACAAATGCATCTGCTAAAAAAGAAGGATACACACACTAAGAAAAGAAAGCTAAAATAACAATGCTGTTCAAGAACATATATCTTATAATCCCAGTGTTGGTTGCAACTACACTGCCTAAAGCCAATATACCCTCAGCATCGCAGCATGTTGTGAGCATTTCTTTTGTGTCTGCAGACGGAGATAGGGGGAGAGATAATGACAGGTAGATTAGACGCAGGATATACGAAGAAATATGTCGGCACAGAAGTGCGTACATGCCATATATACATATACATATATATATATATATAATACTTCTAGAGAAAAAGGTGTGTATAATTGAAGAGGCAAAACATTTGTTGAATTCGCTGCTGGCATTTGCAACCTTGACCTACAATGCGGCTTGCTAGCTCCTCCCCCGCCCCTCCAGGCTAATGGCCAATTAATGACATTTAAATGCAGCGCAAAAAAAATGAAAAGAAACGAGAGAAATGTACAGACCATAAACATGGCGAGCAGCCCTCGCTTGGTCAACAGCAATCAAACGGTCATAAATTGTTGGCAAATGTCGTAAAGCCCAGCCCTGGCTGGCACGGGGCTTATGTGGGCAGGGTTGAGGTTGCCACGCCCACTGCTTTCGCGAAGATTGCTACAGGTAATTACAAAACCATAACGCGCAAATGTCACCGCAAAATGTGCGGTGAATGTTTTTGGGCCGCACCAACGGCTGCCCCCACTGCCATCGCCATCGTCGTCATCATCATCACCATCATCATCATCATCATCATCATCATCATCATCGTCGTAATCATCGCCATTCTCCTGGGGGTAAATGGCGCGTCGAACATCGAGCAAATCGTTTGTCGTTTCGTCGTTTCCCTTGCATAATTTTTGGCGCATTGCGTGGCGGGTCAAATTGTGCGAATTGCGTAAATCGCTTTGTTTTCGCTGGACACTTTTTTTGTTGCTGTCATTGCTGTTGTTGTTGTGTTCGGTGTGTGGGGCCATCCAACAATCACGTTCAATTCCCGTGGCGACACCATCCAGGTGTCGTTTAGTGTTGGGGTTTTTCGGCTTCAAAACGGCACCTAATGAGCTGAGTGTGATTTGTGCACTGCGAGAAATGAGGGTTGACTTTTTGAATAATCATAAAAGTAAATAGTTTTGGTAGCTTTTGTCTTTCTACAAATGTCATAAGATACATACACTGGAAAAAAACTTTTATTTTATGTCTCAAGTTCTTATACATGAGCTTAAATAGGTCTATAAAATTTATGAAAAATTATTACATATATAACACTGAGAAAAACATGCATATCTATATATATAAAAGAAAGTCGTGTTAGTTACACCACTTATAACTCAAGAACGGCAGAACAGATTTGGCTGAAAATTGGTAGGGAGGTAGCTTAGAGCCAGGAGACGGACATAGGATACTTTTTATCCCGTTCGACAGCGTTCCTCTGTGACTTGACATGAAACGTCAGTCACTATAAAACGTGGTATAACAAAAAAGAATCAGACTTGGAATAACAAAACGCAAATGACAGCTATCTAATTGACGTGAAATGACAGCTATGTAATGACGTATGGATGACAATTTGATATTTGTAAGAAACCAATATTAAAACTATTTATATTAAATAAATAATTAACAAGTGGATTCAAGTGAAGTGAAGTTTAATTAATAATGCCGCGACCAAGACGATCGAATCTTTCCCGACAAAGCCGTAATGCAAGAAGAATACAAAATACTGCAAATGAAAGGACTGAAGAAGAACAAGAAATTGCACGTGAACAGCGCCGCAATAGTATGGCTCGACTTCGTTCCTCTCAATCACGAGAGCAAAGTGAAGTACCCGTGAAACAGCTCGGTTGGCAATTTAATTTGCGCACAGAACAAGATATTTAGCTGATTTGAATCGAGCTGCGTTTCGATACGATTGCAGCAATGATTACAGCTTGCATCCTAGCGTTTGCATTGGGCAAATGGACGTTGTTTGCGAGTATTGTGGTGCTAAAGATTTCTCGGAGCAATTGCTGACTATTGGTAATGGTCAAGTACCTGTCGATGAATCGAGCGGATTAATATCATTTCCAAATAATTTCTGTAATTTTGTCTCATCAAAAGACGAACTTATCAACAATGTATTTCCAAATATTATTTCTAACTACAAAAATAATGAATGGTTGAGTGAGCGAGCAATTTTAGCGGCTAAGAATAAAGATGTAGATGACCTGAACTACATAATTCAAAATAAGATCATTGGAACAATGCATTCATTCAAATCTATTGACTGCGTCACAAATGAAGATGAAGCCACCAACTATCCAATTGAATTTTTAAACTCTTTGGACGTGCCTGGCTTACCACCGCACAATTTACGCCTAAAGGTTGGCTCCGTAGTAATCATGCTTCGAAACATAAACCAACCAAAACTGTGCAACGGTACGCGTTTGGTGGTTAGTAAATTGATGAACAATGTCATTTACGCTACGATAATGATAGGAAAATTCAAAGGTGAGGAAGTTCTCATTCCGAGGATCCCGATGATCCCAACCGATATGCCGTTTGAATTTAAAAGACTTCAATTTCCGATACGTCTTGCATTTGCCATGACAATCAACAAATCACAAGGCCAATCCTTAAAAGTTTGTGGTTTAAATCTAGAACATTCATGTTTTTCCCATGGTCAATTATACGTGGCATGCTCACGGGTCGGAAGACCATCTGTGTTGTTTGTTTTTGCGCCTGATGATAAAACAAAAAATGTCGTGTATCACAAGGTGCTTAAGTGAAGAGCAACCTATGTACTAAAATACAGAAATAATAATGAATGATTAATGTAGTTATTTCATTATATTTTGTATTTTTTCGAATAAAATAAAAAAAAAAACTGCTTATTTATTGCCATTAAGGCGGAACAAAGTTCGCCGGGTCACTAGTTATATACATAAATAGCAGGTAAACAGTTTTTAAATTAATATACATTAAATTAAAAAGAATTAACTATATAATTAATTTTGCATTCTCAACCATAATTAATTTTATATACACTGTGGTGTGGTGTTTTAAGTTTAAAAGTTAGTTTAAGTTATAAACTTGTAAACTTTAAATGAATTACACATATTACACTGAGAAAAACATACATATTATATATATACCTCGCATGTAAATAGCGAAAAATGCTCTAAACTTTTTATATCATTAATTTAATATACCTTAAATTAAATTGAATTAATTATATAATTATTTATGCATTTTTAAACACAATATACTAAGAAATACTCGTATGTGGTGTTTAAAATTCCAATAAATAACATATACCATATTGAAAAGGTCTATAAACTTGAATTAAATAACGCAAATTGCACTGAGAAAAATATACATATTTTATGCATACATAACATGTAAATAGTTTCTCGAATAATGTAGACTTTCAATTAAATTTAATATAAATTAATTATATAATTAATTTTAAATGGATTGAACAATAATAGTAATACAATGCAAATTATCAAAAATTACAACACGTATAACTTTCATAATAAGCAATTGGTTATTTTAAAAATTAATTACATTATTAATTAATATAAACTTTAAGCGAGCCCAAAACATCATCAAATTTCTGGTATTATAGTCCGAGTCAATGCAAATAATACAACAAAATAAGCCTACATTACTTTCAAATCTGTTTGAAACCTCTAAAATGGCTTTTACACTTTGCTCAATTTCTATTTACTTGTATTCTCCCAGACGGATATCAAAATGGTCTTTGTTTGAGTTAAATCGTTTCATTGTTTCAACCAATTATGCGCCGGGGGGCCTAAGTAAAATATCATCACACCCAGAAGCAAATATCTCCATGCCCGTGCCTTTGCCTCTCGCTGACTCTTTCTGTTTCTCTCTCTCTCTCTCTCTGCTCTCTCGTGACTCTGAATACAAATTGCCAGCAATTCAATTTGACCCTTTCTCGTTCCCATTTCCCTGGGATAAATGCAACAATTGGTTTTCCACTGGGCGCGCTATCAATTTATAGAGCGACGCACCCTTTTGTGTCGAACCCAACATACTACGAACAGAGTCCGCCCCCAAAACCCCTTACTCCCCCTCCTCAATCGGTGCTTGCCTGTCGCTATCTGCCAGCTGCCAGTCAGCAGATCGACCCACTCTGCAGCTGAAGCTGCTGCTGCTCAGGCTCAGATTCCAGTCTCTTTCTGCCATTTCATTCCCAACGTTTTTAATTGACAATCAAAGTGAGGTTACGGAAAGGGAAATAGTAGAGCGGAAGGGGGGGGGGGGAAAGGGAACTTTTGCTTTAGCACAAAATTTGATTAATTCGCTTGATGGCTGCATTTGCTGTCAGTCGACCGTCAGCTTATCCCTCAAGCAGCATCAGGACTCTTGGTCCTTTTGGTCCTCGTCGATTCTCGGACTTAACTGGGGACTCAGTTTTACGACAGAATCATTTAATAAATGAAGTGTCTTGTGGCTTTTGAATGTGCAAACTGTTTGTGCTTCATTTTGTGGATCATAAATTTAGTCGACTTGAGTAATTGCCGCAGGAAAGTTAGAGCTAAATAATTAAAAATTTAACGCGAATTAGGGAATTACAAGGCACTTTTCTTTGGAAATAGGAGAATCGAGAAAGGTGAGACGTGAGATATAATATTACAATGGTAAGAGAGAGTTAAGAGCTAGTTAAAATAGAGATCATTAACTCAATGATAGATATAAGAGAGATGTGGAAGATATATGGGAATATTACGATGCAGTTATTAGGAAGGTATCGGAGAGCTGTGGGAGATATCTAATAGAAATATTAAAAATATATGGTGGAATTATAACACAAATATTAGAATGCTATTTAAGAAATATGATAAAGGAATGATAAATATATAGAAAAGATATTTAAGAAATTTGGGAGAATTATGACGAACATATTAGAAGAATATATAGAAGAGATATATGGGATTACTTTAGAGAGATCTGGAAAGATAAGTAATAAAGATATTTAAAGGAATTTATATGGGAAATGAGACAGATAGGATAGGCATATAAGAGAAATGAGAAAGGCACATAAGATATAAGAGAGATATGTGGGAGGCATATAGGAGAAATATGGTAGATTTATGGAAAACATATGTGACAGATTGTAAGACATATATAAGTGAGAAAATGAAAGTGTGTTGAAGATTTATGGAAAACATATAAGACAGATTGTGAGACAGATATAAGAGAGAAATGAAAAAGAAATAGCAGATCTTTCGAGACATGTGTGAGACATCGCTCGGATATAAATATGAGAAATTTGAGACAGATAAGAACAATATGCGAGAGGCATGTGGGAGAGATATTAAACTGATATATATATATATATACCATATGTGGAAAACCGAAAGAGACATAAGAGGAGACATAGGAAGGATAAACAGAAAAATTGGGTTATGATGTTAATTGAGAAAAAACGTAAAGGAGTTTCAAGAATTTCTTCGTATATATATATATATATATATATATATATATATATATAAAGAACAAAGAGCATAATTCCCTCTTTCTCCCCCAGCACACTTTGATGTTATTTTCTGAAAAAGCAAACAATTTCACTGGCACCGATAAAAGTTAATTCCGTTTAAAAGCATTCGCTACGCCGCATTCGTAATCCGGCCAAGTCCCTATAATTTCTCCACTTGCACCAACATAGTGCCATTCACTGTAGCCGCCTGCTGCACCCTGAACTATGCAGCACTTGTCGCACAATCAACAGGCATTTTTATTCTCAGTCGCTTGCTGCTTGCCACTTGCCACAACGTTCGCATTTGAGAATCGCAGAGAACAGCTGCAATTGAGGCGGCAACCGCAGAATAGTAAAGTGCGCAGAAAGTGCGCGGTTGCACGATCCCCCCACCCCGCGTTTTGCGACGCACACAGGCACAAGTTAATAAATGTTATTTGCTGTTGTTGTTGCTCACACACTCTCACACACACACACACAAACACACACAGTCTCGCAACTGCATCCAAGGAAAAATCGTTATCATTATTGTATGTGCATAGAAAGAGGTAGGGAGAGGGAGCTGAGGAGGGAGAGTGAAGAGGGAGAAACTATGTATGAGAATACTTTTCCGCAAAGTTTATTGAACCGGAAGTTGGTCGGACGCCGTTTTGCGCCTGTGAAATGCGGCAACAATGCGCGCCGAAATGCGCGATGGCCGCCTGCAGGCTGCTCCGTTCCTTCGTCTACTCGCAGTCTGCGTTAAAGCTGTCTCGCTCTCTCCTTTCTCTCTCTGTCTGCCAATCATATTTGTCTATATGTCTCTGAGTGAGTGCTTTATTTAAAAAAAGGAAAAAAAAACAGAGCCAGAAAAATAGCCTCGAGACGCGTTTTTGATTTTTCTACGCCTCTTCTCTTTGGATTGCTCTTGCATTGGTTTTTCTTTCATTCGTTTATTTTGTTCTTTCTTGCAAATTGTATTACTTATTCATATGCCTCCGTCTGGAGCTTGGGATAACGCTGAGCTCAGCCGCCTGTCACTTTAATGCCTCGTTTATTGTTTCTCTGTGTTTTTCTCACTCTCCCTGGTGCTCTCGCTGTCTGCCTGCCCCGCCTCTGGACGAAGAGCCTGCAGGCCATGTAATTGTTGTTTAAGTGATGCAAATGAGCGTTTCTACAACAAAATAGCAGCAAGGCGAGACTAGTGAAAATTTAAAATGAAAATGCGAAGTTTGTGTACCCTTTGAAAGGCTAAGACTCAAATGTTTTTAAATACACTGTCAAAGCTTTATAAAAAATATTAATATAATTTAAATTAAATAATATTATATAAAATACATTTTGCTAAGATCGACATAAAATTTGAGCAAAAAATTTTTATATAATTATTTCAAAAGAATTAAATAAAAATATTAACGTTGTTGAATATTTTTTCATTAATACTTATATATTATACATTAAAAAGGCAATCAATAAAAAATCATTCACATTTTATAATGTTCAATAAAATAAATGGTATAATTAAGTCTTTATAATATAAATATGTATTTGAATGTCATAAAAATAGATACTTTTGGATGAATAACAAATAAATTTTTATTACTGAAAAAAGAATGATCAGATGATCTATTATATTTTTTTTTTTATTCATAATAGATAATATTTTATAATAATATGATAAAAAGCAAAAGCAAATTTATAATTTCGATAATTTTTCATTAAATTCTGCTATTTTTACTTATAATAGAATATGAGTAATACAAATATTATATATTCTTGGTGCTAAATATATGTTTCATTATTTATAATAATCGTGTTATTTATTATTCTATATATAATATTTGTAGCCCTTTTCAAAAAATAATAAGTATTTGAAATAGCTATGTAACTCTTAAAAGGGTATTTCGACAGTAGCAACAACGTTAGGAATGCCGCAGGCTCTGTAAATGGGGGAGAAGGGCACAACTCCACTTGGCCCCGCTTCATTTCGTTTGAAGTGAGTAAAAAATGTGTTTTCGAAAAATTTTCTGGGCTGCTCTTGTCAGTTTTTTGAAGAATGAGCAGGGGTGGGGCAGGGAGCACGTTGGGGTTGAGAGTTTTTGAGTTTTGCTTATGAGGGGGGCAGGAGGACGACGTACCCTTCGTAATGTGGTGCTTGTTGTCACTGTAAAAGGGGGTCAAAAATTTTGTTTTTGCGGGGCGCACTCGTGATTTATGGGAGTTGCACTCGAAATTGCTGGAATTGTTAAACAATGTTTAAAGTCTATTAACATGGATGGGATTATGTGCTGTCTGGCGAGAGTGTATTAAACATTTCAATGCAGTTTCCATACTTTTATTGTTTGTATAAAATGAGAACTGCATTCGATTGTTTGGCGAGAGAACACTTTGTCCAGGGGGACAAGCAAAATGACACGTTCCAAAGTTCAACAAATGCAATAAATTGCATACACTGTGCTACAGTAGAGTTGAGATAATATCTGGAAACTTGCAAAAGAATTGCAGTAATGCCAAGAGTATTACAAAGTTTTTCCGCAATTTATATATTTAAATTTTGAATGTAAAGCTTGGTTAACTTAAAAGCATAGGCATTTTTTAATTTCCCTGTTGGCTAGTGTAGCAGAGGGTATATAAATAAAACATGCGAGAAACAGTTTATTGTGTATTTAATTTGGTCGCGTTTGACCCATGCGGATATTTAGTTATTTTATTAAATTTCAAAATAAACGAAAATTGTGTTTGTGTGTTGTGATATATGAGCTGAGACCAAAATAAATATTTAAAATTGTTGCAGATAAAACACACACGTTAAAAATTCGTAGCTCGATTTGAATAACACAAAAAAGTATATAGAAATTATTTGCAACATAATATCTTTTTATAGCATTATGGTTTTAAAGTATTATAATTTATTGAGCAGCAAAAATCGAGTATGAAAAAATATCATAAAACTAATTCAACTGTTAGAAAAGCATCAGACCAATGACTGCAATGTATTCTTTAGGTTTATTTTTGTTAGTTTTTAATGTATTTGTACATTAGATTTTATATTCTACATTCTGCTTGTATTCCATCATAGTCAAACAAATATACAAATAATGGTTTATAGTGTTTTTTAGTAAAATACAATAAGCAATTAATTAAATTCTTAGTTTAACAATCGGCTCACAGTTTTTATTATAGCTTAAATATGTTATTACAACTATAATTAAATTGAAGTTTTTGATGAAATTTGATCAAATCCAGTTATTTTTTAAGCGTTTCACAAGATTTGTTTTTACTAAATATTTGTTGATATAAATATTTGGTCAAAGTAATTGGAAAAATTATATCAAATCATGCTTTTTTTTACATCTTATATGTTTTTAAAAAATTTCAAAACGATTCTCAAGATTTTCGTATTATATATTAAATATAATATAAAATAAATAATATCAATTTAATTTAACAATTTAAATCAAAAATTATACAATACTTCTATTAATTCTATATAATTTTCTAAGTAAAATTCGCTTCGAGCCAGAGTATAAAGCCTACGACACGCCGAAGATATATGTACGTATATATAGTATGTATAAGTTGCCGTCATGCTTTGATTTAGCTCTCCCAAGCAAGCGCGATGCTCGCGGCGAAGTGCACATAAAACCATCCTGATATGATTAATGTGGCGAGTTTATTTACGTGCAAGTAAGTTGAGTATATCATAGCGATCGGGTCTTTGGAGTCGCGCATTGAAATCATTTCAAATATGTTTGCAATTTTGCACCGCGCAAAAGTTCTGACAGTTCTGTGGAAATGCTCGTACGGCGTTCGACCCCGACGGGGGTCAAAGACAAAAACACATGTTCTGGCTGCAAACCAAGGTCCAACAACAGCAGCAGTAATAACAATCTCGCGGTCGGTGGGGGGCGTGGCTGGGTGCTAGTTGGGGTGCAGAAAAAGAGCAAATTTTACGCTGCATTGGCGACAGCAAACATATGTCGATGTTGCCGCCGTCCATTGGACCCGGCAAAGTTCCATGCCCAGCGGGGTCGTTTGCACGCAAGGGCCGAAGGCAGGAGGCGGGGTGGAGAGGCATGCGGTAGGCAGCCAAGTATGAAATATGCGCTCTTTCTCTCCTGCACTCGCTTCAACTCAGTGCCTCTCGCACATGCAATATTGCACATATCTGTTTAACAGCATGTTCGAGTACACGAATATATATACACATATATCACATACACACTCGCACACGCATATATTGATAAATTGCTCCCTGCACTCCTACACGCATACACACACACGCACACGCACTCGAAAAGCCGCAGCAACAACGTCATTAGTGGCAGAGTCCGCGTTGTAATAAAAATCAATTCTTTTAAATTGTCACCCCAATGGCCCTGAGTTTCCAGGGAACTTTCTGGCCCCCAACAATATTGGAGTTTCTGTTCGCAAAAGCATATGGTCGAGTTGTTTCCCTGTATTCCCTTGTAGCATACACATGGTAATTATGCCTGATTGCCTGGTATGAGTGTGTGAGCGAGTGTATGTGTGTGCGTGGTTGTAAGTTGAACCTTGGGCAAAGTGCACGTCTTTGCACTGCAGTTTTCGGTACATGACCTGCTCTGGCTCTGGCTTTTCGGACCCCCAGCTATCAGCTACTCCCTCCTATGGGAAACAATTTGTTGTGGCTATTTTTATGCGCCATAAAAGCGACATTTGTTGTGTGTGCAGGCCATTAGTATTATAACATTTGCATGCCACATGGAGCGAGTGTTCGGCATAAAATAATATGTCGATTTTCAGTGGCAAAAAAACAGCTCCGAAAATATGAGAAATTGTGGGATTTTTTTGAAAAAAGAAAGTGGATTTATAATTATATATAAAACGTGAATATGGGCAGCTTTTAAAAAAGTAATATCAACTCTTTTAATTTGTATTCAAAATCTATTTTATTTCTTCATATTCATCATAACAATTTTCTATAGTTGGCATAAACGAATTATGAAATTGATATTAATTTCGTTCATTTTTAAATTTTTTTAAATAGTTTTTGTGTTAATAGTTTTAGCACTTTATTCATGCTTTGCAATTGGAAACTAGAAGCTGTTTAAAGTTTTAATTATTAGCCATATTTTTATATAAAAATAATTTCATATTTGTATAATAGAATCTTTTTTAATTTATATTATATTATTATATAAATATATTATATACTTTCTTGAACAAAGTTTTATCGCCGTAAATATATAAAAAACACAGATATGATCCAACGGAAATATCAACATATAGTTTGTTTGATCTGCATAGTTTTCGCTAATTCATATATATCAAAAACTGAGATCAGATCCAAAATATAGAATCAACAACAATAATTTGGCAATCCCTATTTTTATACATATATAGATAAATCAAAAACATAGATCCGATTCAACAGAAGTATCAACATATAAATTGTACAATTTACCTATATATCAAAAACAGAGATGTGATCTTTAAGAAGTATTAACATATAATTTATATGAGCTGCGTAGTTCTCTGTAATCCCTATCAAAATAGAATACCAAATATTGTTCCTGTGGCAGTGCTTAAATTTTAGAGCAGTACTAAATGTTACCAAGGAATTAAAGCGGAAACAGGTTCTAATTAACTTAACCGACAGCTAATGAGACGAAAGCTGACAGACGATCTAATTGCTGCCTTGTCGCGTGCGACCCAGCAGGACTATGACCAGTTGCCGGGTACTACAATACTTTAGGGAGCCTTCACCCAGCCATGCCTCCTTTTCCCCCGTGTCATGTCATGACATGTCGGCATTTTGATGCTGTTTAATGCAGACATAAAAATGCGTATAAAATCAAACTGCGTCGGGCTTGGTAGGGTCGTCGGGTCGCTCGACTGCCCGCCCGAAAACACCTTTACGAGCAGATACGTTTTTATGGCCCGGACGCAGACAGAGTCTAGACGGGCGAGTGGATGCTGTGAATGCTGTGGATGCTGTCGTGGGGTCCCAACAATTTTGTCAAGCTTGAAAGTCGGAAATGTGACTTGCTGTAATCTTATGCGCATCTTTGAGCGGCGGCTCCGATGACATTTTACGAGCGCTTCCGTCAGCCCTTTATGTAAATTAAAACAAAATGCGCATTCAATGCTAAAAAGAGGTAGACAGACCAATGGAGAGAGAGAAAAATAAATATAGAGAGACTGAGCGGCAGTGGGGAATACCTGATCCCAGGCATTAGGTGGACTTTGAGTTCATTACAGAGAAAACAGCAAAACAAATAAATAAAATTAAAGTAAGTTCTTGGAATACTATGGCCCCAAAAGGGCAGCAGCGCCACGCCCCCATGGACTGTCAGTCAGTGTTGTGTTGTGCTTATAGGTTCGCCGCAAGATTATCCACTTCAAGTTCAAGAGTTCAAAGAGCCAAAGAATACAAGCTACAAGTGGCATATACTCTATATGGCTTTTTGGCAAGTTTGGGGTTGATTTTGGAGCTGACGGCGCCCTTCCTCTGGCCACTGGGGTTGCCCCTGCTCCACTTCGACTTACCGGGTTACGTGTGCAAATGCATTAATAATGATGTGTGTGCACAACGCAAGTTAGACGACGCACTGCACGTAATGCGTCACGTGTTTGTGCAGGGGACGCCGCCAGCGTAGGGGTAAACTGTATCCAACTCCCACACATACCAACTCCCCAACCATCTTCCCTCCCACTCTAGCTCTTTGCATTCATAAATAAATTATGATATTTTTTCCTGCATTTTGTGGCGGATTTTTTTATGGTCAGCAAAAGAGTCGTGGTGAAATTAAAGAATTTCTCCTTTAATCTCAAGACTTTTTGCTCTTCCTCGTCTCGTGTCTAGACACGCGTCTCCGAGTAAACCTTAGCTTTGGCTTTTTTCTAAAATACCCTAGCAGTGGATATGATGAAGTAGGTACTTCTTTTTGTACTAGTGTATTTTATACAACTTATAGATTCTTGTTAATTCGCAAAATATTGCAAAGAAACTCGCTACAGCTTTCTAATCTTTTGCTTTCTACATTTTGTCTTAATTTGATAACTAACAGATTTCTATAATATATAGTTGTTATAGCAAATATCGGTAGAGATGTCAGTTTTTTAATTTATTACTTTATGTAAGATTTGATGTTATTTTACTTTATATAAATAATTTTTATGATGTCAAGCATTTCAATCAAATCGCAACATTATATTTTCAAGCTTCTGTAAAAATAACCGGACAACATAATATAATATAATATAGTATAATATAATATAATATAATATAATATAATATAATATAATATAATATAATATAATATAATATAATATAATATAATATAATATAATATAATATAATATAATATAATATAATATAATATAATATAATATAATATAATATAATATAATATAATATAATATAATATAATATAATATAATATAATATAATATAATATAATATAATATAATATAATATAATATAATATAATATAATATAATATAATATAATATAATATAATATAATATAATATAATATAATATAATATAATATAATATAATATAATATAATATAATATAATATAATATAATATAATATAATATAATATAATATAATATAATATAATATAATATAATATAATATAATATAATATAATATAATATAATATAATATAATATAATATAATATAATATAATATAATATAATATAATATAATATAATATAATATAATATAATATAATATAATATAATATAATATAATATAATATAATATAATATAATATAATATAATATAATATAATATAATATAATATAATATAATATAATATAATATAATATAATATAATATAATATAATATAATATAATATAATATAATATAATATAATATAATATAATATAATATAATATAATATAATATAATATAATATAATATAATATAATATAATATAATATAATATAATATAATATAATATAATATAATATAATATAATATAATATTAAACAATAATAACTTCTATTTTATGTAAACATTACTAGAGTATGCAAGCTTCGGTGCTAATAACTTATAGTTCTAGTTTACAGGTGTGTTGGGGTCTCGCATAGTTTCACCCCCGGCGGCGCTCACTTTCTCTCCCTCTCTTTCCTGCTGTGTATGTGGGCCCAAGTCGGTGTTGGGTTGTTTTGTTTCCTGGCGCTGCTTATGGGGCTTCCGTATGGCTGTTTACTGAGGCGGGAGGGGGTGTTAGGGCCCTCGCTCGGCCCTCGACTTCCATAAACGCAGCAAATACGCGCAATAAATTCAATTAATTGTCTAAAGCTTCTTATTTCAGCAAAATTTGTTACGTTGCTCCGAGGTAGTTTCCGTCCCGGCCATGGGTCTGTTCCTTCCTCTCAGGCGGGAAATGAAGCGGAGGTGTTTGCGGCTTCGCTTTGTTTTTACAGCGCGTACAATTTCATTTTATGCTCTCTCTCCCTCGCTCGCTAATGCTGTCTCTCTCACTCTTCGCACTCTTGCTGAATGCCGAAGCGAAGTAATTCGATAAAAAGCAGCTACAAATTGCATTTAAAGTAGATCCAGGATTCTGAGGAGCGTAATAAGAAAACTGAACGGGAAGCTCGAGACTTAGAGAGAAGGAAGGGATGGGGGGATGTGGTACTTAAGGAGTTGCAGGTGAAAAATACGTGCGCGATAATCCTTGAAACTCATCAGGGAGTTGTACGCTGTTTCTATATAGCAATCAAATAACTAAGTGATTTTATATATTTTTGCCATTTCTTTGAAAATTTCGAAGTGATTTGTAGAGTTTTTATATAGAACTTTAAAAGTGTGTGCTAAATTTTTTGATGGATCTATATAGAAAATCATAATTTATTTAATCTAGCAGAAAGGTACAGCAGCTTCCACATAGAGTTAGAAAATCAAGATTTAGAAATCAGCAGCTTCTATAAAGTGAAGAAAATGAAAATTCAAGTTTAATTTAAATTAATTTAATGGAAATTTCAAATAGAGTTAGAAAATCGAGGTTTAGCATGTTTTTCAATTAAAATGGTCATGAAAATGTAAAGATATTATTAATTTAAAAAATTGCAAATAAAATTGAAATCTGGAATGGAAAAAGTGAAAATTCAAATTAATATTCAGTTGAAATTTGGAAGTCTTCTACAAAGATATAGAAAATCAAGGTACATCATCTTCTACAATAAAAAAGGGAATGGAAAAGTTAAAAAAAAATAAATAAAATAATAAATACATATTAAAGTTTTAAACAAAATCGAAATTCGATTTTTTTCGAAAAAAAGTGAAAATTCGATGTAATATTCAATTGAAATTTTGAAAGTCGCGGCTTGATACTAGTTTTTGTATTTCCAATATAAATTCATACAATTTACTCACAATTCCGAATGCAACTTCAAGTTAACATTGTAATAAAATGTACTATATGACACAATATATTTGAGCTAAACTGTACGCAAATGCGTGCTCTACTTTCCGCGTTGGCAAAACTAAAATTCCAGCTCACAAAGTTCTTCACTCTGGCCCCTCGCCGGCTTTCCCCGCCCCCAACTGCGGGATTTTCCATTTCGAGAGCTGCAACTCGCAGCTGCTGACGTTGATGGGTAGCACGTAAATTTCCCCAGTGACATAAACCGACATTTTCGCAGCAGCAGCAGCAGCATCAGCCATAAACTCACACACATCTAGAAACACACATACATATACATATATATATATATATATATACATATATATATGTTTTTTACGCCACTTTTTACACATGCGAATGACTTTAAACAATTTCCACAACAATTTTGCACGCTGGAGTTTTCCAGGCTTTTTTTGTTATTGTTTTTTTGCTGCACATTTTTACGTCCTCTACGGAAAATAGGCAGTAAAAATCTAAGGGAAATGCCGTCGAGAAAATGCAACGCGAAAAACACGGCATTAAAATGCTTGACGCAGTGCCGGCAAATTGATTTAGCGAAATCTCCAGCGCGCTTAGCGCCTTAAAGTCGGCAACATTCTGTGCAAATTCTTTTCAATGCGGGGAGGAAAGGTGAAAAGACCAAAAGCAAAGCAATCGGAAGGGTTCGTCGACTTTGTCTTGTTCGCCGACCTCTGACCAGTCGCGGCTCCGTTTATGCGCATTAAAAGAGATATAAGCACAAACGTTTGAGTTTCGAGTGCTGCTGCGTGTCCTGCTGGCAGTCATAAAACGTTTTAGGGATATTAAAAAGAAGGAAACATGTGGAAATCCCCCAGTGGCCCGAACGCATGCGAGTAAAGGGCAAATTTTGATGAATTGACGCAATTTGAACCACAATAAGTCAATGCTACAAATAATCGATGGTGTTCCATGGAGTGGAATCTCCTCAATTTCGCCAGGGGCTAAGGTGGAAAAAGAATATGTGAAATATTGAAAATAAATACATTAATATTCTTTTATCTATTCAAATTCGATATAAAACATAGATCATAGTTCATAGAACATAGAATATAGAATATAGTATATAGAATATATAATATATAATATATAATATATAATATATAATATATAATATATAATATATAATATATAATATATAATATATAATATATAATATATAATATATAATATATAATATATAATATATAATATATAATATATAATATATAATATATAATATAGAATATAGAATATAGAATATAGAATATAGAATATAGAATATAGAATATAGAATATAGAATATAGAATATAGAATATAGAATATAGAATATAGAATATAGAATATAGAATATAGAATATAGAATATAGAATATAGAATATAAAATATAGAATATAGAATATATAACATAGAATATAGAATATAGAGTATAGAATATAGAATAAATAATATAGAACATAGAGGAGACATGCAGTAATTTCTACTTTGGCAGACGCTTTTGAGAACGTCATCCTTTGCTTCGTTATCTTTATGCCCTTTGAGACAAGAGACAAGCAGGAAAATCATGTTTTTCATCTCTCGCTGTGCGCCCCTAAAAAATCGCCGAATCACTACGGGAAATTTGATGTTCATCCTTTTGAAACTGTGGGCGTGGCTAGCCTGTAGAGTTGTCATTGTCTAAATTGATAAATTCGCGCGAGTGGAAAAATTGAAGTAGAAATTCCGTATTTTTTTTTATCATTTTGTTTTTCACTTTTGCGCTCTTTGGCGCAGGGCCAGCAGCAGCAGCATTTTAGCGAGAGATTTGCCCGTTTGATAGAAAAGCGCATAAATTGAAAAGAAGCCACATTTGACCCACATTGGAAACTATTTACGCTTGACCCTAAAAGCAAACTACACACAAAAGCGAAACGCCAACTTTGTGTAGACTTTTGGCTTTGCGGCAAAAACTTCTTTAAGTCCACAAAATTGCATTTCCAACGCCGAGAGAAATATTAATAATCTCTCGAACACAAAGTTAAACATCGCAGCCTGAGCCGTACGTAGTATGGAAGTTATCTCATCAATATCGATTCAACGTCTGGGAAGGGACAGCGACGTAAGCTGTGAAAACGTGTCTAAATGGAAAAAATGAAGCGTTTCAAATTTCAACGACGGCAAACAACAAAAAAAAAAAAGAAAAGAAGACAAGAAAAAACCTAAAGAAAATACCAATAAATATTCGAAGTTGTCGCTGCTATTGCCGGTGGAATGTTCCAGGGTTGCAGAAGCAGCAGAAAAAAGAGATAAATGACTTTCGGAAGTTGAAAAATATTCAGAAAAAAATGAAAATAAGTATGAAATGCAATTTTTAACAGAAGAAAAAAAGGAAAAAACTTTAAAAAAATGAAATAACAAGAAAGATCGAGACGAAAAATCATAACAAAAAACAAAGTAAATAAAAATCAAATAAATACAGCATAATATGAGTATAATAATATAAAAAGGAAAATTAAATACTATAAAAAATCAAATATAAAGAAATAACAAATTGATCTAAACAAAATAGCAAAAGAATGAAAGAGAAGAAGAAAACAATTTGAAAAAGAACAAAGCAAAATAAAAAATCAATCAAATACAAATTATGAATATCTTGGGTATAATAATATATCCGCTTCCGAAAATCCTTAAGAGTTTCTGTGAGTTCTTTGATGTCTTTTTCGCCCAACCCTCGTTCGACTCGAACAGCCTCTTCAGCCCAGTACCCGCTTGAGTTCATCATTTCCACGCTGTCGTCGGCTCAAGTAGTTTACTTTGCCAGACATTCTTTGGTTTGGGTTGCCCTTTGACTTTTGAGCCAACAGCCTCCTGCCAGCACATTAGCAAAGGATTGTCAGCATTGTTGAATATCGACACGACTTAATGCTTGATGTTATATGTACCCTTTAAGAATGGAAGTTGGTAGAACGAGTCTAACCGAACTTTCCAATAGTTTGCAAATATTTTTTCGAGGCAAAAGGAGATTTAATATGTCTCTCATTTAAATATTTTTATCGACTCACAAAATGTCTATGATATTTATTATATATAGATGAATATTACAATTTATTATTTGTTTTTTCGAATTTATTTTAAATTTTTTTTTTCTAATTTTCTTTAAATATTTTCAAAGACTCAGGGAATTTATATAATATTTATAGTATATATGAATATTATAATTTATTATTAGTTCATTCGCGTTCATTTAAAATTAATTATACGTATAATATATATTTCATTTGTCTTTTGCTTAGAATATTTTTATTGACTTACGAAATTTAAATAATATTTATTATATAGATGAATATTACATATTATTATGAGTACATTCGAATTGATTTTCAATCATATATATTTGTGCATAAAAATATTGTATACAAATATTTTCCTCCTAACAAGTTTTTATGGGAATCTGGCTAAAACGATTTATATTTATTAAAAAAAAAGGAATTTCAGTTATAAACTAAAACGTAATATAAATATCTCAAAGAATATTTCTGAATTTTTCTTCTCTGCTTGAAGAGAAACAGAGTATCTGTAAGTAGTTGAGCTTATAACAATATATGCGCTTGTTTTGAGAATCCTGCAGACGCCCCTGCAAGTGTGAAATGAAATCGCCTCACATTGTTTCGGGGGGCCTTGAGAAGAGCGCATGGAGCATACTTCACATGCGGCCTGATGAAGTGCCTCGCAAGGAGTCTCAGCAAAAAAAAAAAAAATCAATAGCTCAACTCGAACGCCGAATGCGATTGCAGCGCGAGTTGAATGTGCAGCAGTTGGCGGTTGGTGCCACACCCAATATTGAATTACTCTATTACCATTGGCAATGGCAGTCGCGGGCCAACTACAGTTATAACTACAACATGAGTTGCAACTGCAAGTAGGGAACGAGCATGCGACTTTTAGATACCATTCAGCTTTCAAAAATACTCGATACCTCTTCTACATGTGCAAGTGGAGACTGCTTGCAGCTGTGAGGCATGCTGCTTACATACTTATATAATATGCAATATAAATATAAAAAATATATTTATCTACGCGTATTGCTAATAAGAAAGTTGTAACTGTTTAACTTTACTTAATATTTCATAATAAAAAAATTAATTCGGATTATCGGAAGCAGTGACCGTGTAACTTGAAATTTTAAATAAGTCTGAGCTGCGCTTGCTATTCACGTTTCTACATGCCAAATTTGAGGACTCTAGCCGAGTTCTGACTGTTGTTAAACAAGAATATAACGTGGTATACCTTTTTGCAGTCAACGGTTTAACTACGGCAACTACAACTACAACTAATGCCTTGGCCAAGTCGACGCGAATGCCTTCCGTTTGGCAGAGTTTGGCGAGGCAACGCTCGCAAGACATTTTATTCCTTTTGATCCTTTTTATTGTTGCCACCGCAGCTGGTGTTGTCTTACACGCGACCAAGCCGGGCCAAGAAGTTGTTGCCCGCTTCTCCTGCTGCGCGAAAAACCGCAATGACGTCGACGTCCTGTACGTCCTGCAAGCCAACGCGCTGGGGCCAACAAACGTGACGTGGCTGCAATGGAAAACCGGCAATTGGTTTTCAGTTACAAGCAGTGGAGACTCTGTATGTGCATATATATATGTGTGTGTGTGTGTGTACATATGGTATATGTGTGCTCGGCTTGTGTGCACTTGACTTGTCTACCTATTCGGCTGACGGTCTGTCTTGTCCCTCGGTCCGCTTCAGAGTTGGCTCACTGGAGCGTTGCTAAGGCAATTTAATGCAATGCAACAGAATTGTTTCAAAATTATAATGCGAAAGCAATACCGTATCATATCTAAAATATATTCAAATTTTTGCCTTAAACTGAACTGGGAAAATAATAAAATTTCGCATTCTTGCTTATATCATTTAAGTTTTAGAAATAATATAGTTTTATTACACATATGCTATATGCTGCATTGGCAAATATTCTATATACGATTTATGAAACTTTGATTTAAGTTTAAAACAATCTGACCAAATAAATAAAAATTATGATAATTTATTATATATTTTTATTTATTTATTATTATATAAATTATATTATATTAATTAAAACACTTCTTAGGATGTCGTGAATTTATGAAACTTTGTAATTTGATTTATTTTTAATCAATCTGCCCAAATAAATATAGATTATGCTAATTTATTATATATATTATATATTTTTTTATTTATTATTATATATATTATATGGTATATGGTATATGGTATATTATATATAAAAAATTCGCGTATGGGCTTGTACAATTTTGTAAGCTACTGAAGCATTGCAGATTATGTTACTTTATAATTATATTATATTAATTATATATAATTTTATACCGAATCATTTTTTTTAAATACATTTTAATATCTTAACTTTTAAGAAAATGATTAGATTTCTTTTAAATAGGTTTAAAAATCTGTCTGCTCAAAAGCTTTAAACTAAATTTTGGAGTCCAATTTTCTTGAATTTATTATATAAGATAGTTTTACTCTACATCTTAAAAATCGTAAAATATACTCATAGTTTATGTAACTAAAAGCAAATCAATGGGAGCTATGAAACTTTTGAGATTTGATTGGCAATATGTAAAGGTGTTTATCGATTTCACAAAGCAAAAACTTTAATTTAGATTTTTAAATTCAATCTTAAAAAAAAATATCCTTAGTTGATTTGAATTTAAATCCTTTAGACATTTTTTTCAATTTTCTATGAAGCTAAGTTTCAAGATGGCTCCATTCTATTCCATTTCACTACGGCGAATATTGCGCAATACTTTCATTGCGGGGAATTTTGTTTGTTTGAACGCGCAAAATGCTGCTAAAATTAGAAATACTTCTGCAGGTTCATTAAACTGTGCACCGAGTGCGGCCAGGGTCGAAGGACAATGTCGACGCCAGGCGCAGTGCCAATGACTATGGTCCCAGGAGAGGGGGAGGCAGAGGGTGGACTGAGCTGACTGGCAGATGCGGCAGACAATGCCGATCATAATCTACATATAGAGGGCTTCTCAGCAAGCGTCATTAGGCTTGTGTGTGTGTGTGTGTGTGTGTACGTGTGTGTGTGTGTGTGTACGTGTGTGTGTGCTTTGCTACGTGCCTGTTACGCGGTCGAAGGACATTGCCAATGTTTGCCGGTAAATTCGATTTGAGGTGCACCCAACAGATACATAGATACAAATACATATATATATATATATTTATATACCTGTATGAATATTGAGCGTCACTTAGACTCCTCGGATAGCACTAATTATAGCAAGTGGAGTTTGAAGCAAGGCAAGAGCATAGATATACTCAACCGACATGCTGCGGGGTTAGAGCCAACAAATTAGAGCCAACAAAGTTTTCTATCCACTTTAAGCAAGCATTTCCGCTACTCAGTGGCAGCATCCCAAGCCAGAGCCAGACCGATGCGACGACTATATTTGCCGCTGGTGCAAAAATCCATTAAGTGCTGCGAGTGGAAAACAAGGAGAAACTAGCAAAAAGTTTCGCATTAAAACAAACCGATTTGTAAATACTCTAAAAAGAACCTCGATGATATAACGAGTCTTTAGGGCAGATTTAGATTGCATATAATTTAGATGAGATTATCAATATATTATATAATTTATATAGTTAACTTAAGATTAGAATATTCATATTTATTCAATGAATAAATAAATTATATATGAATATTGAAAATTATATAATTTATAACTTCTTACAGTCTAGATGGTATAGATGGTTTTATGTATAAATAATTCAATATTAGTCAACTTAGATGTGATTAGGAATATATAAGTAATACAATTTATATAGTTAACTTAGGATGTAAATATTCATTTATCTGAATGTTATTGTAAGTATATGTATATATATAGTAAAATATCTATAGTTAACTAAAGATGTGGATAGGAATATAGATGATGAAAATAACGCTCTATAAAGCAATTGAATTTTCCCTTTAATTTTTAAAGATTACTTCAAAGGCCCTGAGTATTTTAGGAATTCATAAGTAAATTTGGGATGTGATTGGGACTATATTATAAGGGAATATAGTATATATTATATAATTTACATAGTCAATTAAATATGTAAATATTCATATTTATCGTATTTATATCTATAAATACGTGTTATTTATAACTTCTTAAAGTATATATGAGATTATATAAATATATATTATAATACTAAGTTAACTGGATATGTGTATGGTATAAGAATATATATGATAAAAATAACCTTTTTAAACCGATTGAATTTTGCATATATTTTTTATTATTTACTTTAATCATTACGAGCTTTAGGAATTCATTAGTGGACTTAGGATGTGATTAGGAATATATAACTTACACAAAACATAAATATTCAAGTGAAGTTTAGAAAAAAAAATATTTCTAAAGAATATTTAAGATTATTATATATATAGTATAGCTTTTGTTTTAAAAGCTTGTACAATATGCCTTCTATATAATTATTCTTGTACTACTATATACCAAAGTTATGACCCAAAATCATAGAACAAAGATCGCGCCCCTTGTGAGCTCCATCTAACTCGCTTCCCTGGAAGAGTATGAAAATCTTGTCAACTTTCAATCGATAGAAAATGAAATGGCAAAAGCAAAGAGGCAAAAAACCAAAAAACAAAAAAAGGAAACCGAAAAGAACAGCAAAAATAAAATGGCGAAAATTCAATTTTGAAATAAACAAAAGAGAACGAGACAAGTACAACGACAGCGACAACGAGGACGACGAAAAATAATTTTCGGGCCAAGCAGCAGATTGGCACGCAAAGCAACGTGAAGAGCAAACAAAGTCTTGAGCTGGGAGTTAAGAGCGCGGTGGGGCGTGAGAGTGTGTGTGTGTGTGTGAGTGTAGTGGGAGAGCGGTGAGAGAGGCTTGAAAATTCAATAAACAAAAACTGGTACTAGGCAAAAAGAAAAAAAAAACATCAACGTTAGCGTCAGCGTCGGCGTCGGCGTCGCTCGCTTTAAATGTGCCCTAAACATGCGATCGAACTGCGATTGCGACGTCGACTTTGACGGGCGACGACAACAGCGACAGCGACGGCGACGGCGACGTTGACTGCGACTCAGAACTTCGCTCAGCTGTTAATTTTGCATGGCTTGACAACCGGCAAAAGCACAAACAACAAACAGCAGAAGCAGAGGCAGAAGCGGCGAACAAAAAGAAACAACAACAACAATGCGTGTGTGTGTGCATTCTGCATTGGGGTTGCATTTGCTGTACGTACATTTTGTTTTATTTATTTAGTTTCTTTTTTTTTGTTCTGTTCGTTTTTGCAAAGACACGCGGCAGTGGCGACGACGGCGTCAGTTGTTATTGCCAACATTTTAGTGGCACCCCCCGCGCAGACCAGACCTCTGTCGCTGCCCCTGCCTCTGCCCCTGTGCTGTGTGAGTCATGCCTGAAGTGATGACGAAATCAGCTGGCAGAGCAGACAACGAAACGACAAGTACATGTGTACGAGGCGTATGCATAGCCAAAGCGAGGGCAGCGCGAAGTGTACGCGCCGCCTAGTTTTATGCAATGATATTGGGTGATTTTTAAATAATTTATTAAATGTTTAAGAATAGAGCGATTAAATTAATTAGAAAATAAATAAATAAAATAAAAAATAAAAAAATAAATTACTAAAAGATCTATAAATTAAAAACTATTTTAAAACGTAAAATACTGATGAATTCTTATAATATATAATTTTATATAACTATAACTAAATTAAATTTATAAAATAATGTTAACTTATCTAAGTAATCTTATAGCATATTGCAATAATTCCCAGTAGTCCGATCTGCGGCATAATTACACGATATATTTAATAAAATTATAATGAATGGATGATGGAGTGCATTATATAACTCAATTAAGTAAAATTAAAAAATTTTAATTAATAATAAATAAAATAAAATAAAAAATAAATAACTAAAACATCTATAAAATAAAAACTATTTTAAAACGTAAAAGACACAAATTCTTTATATATACAAAATATTATTTTAATAAATTATAAATATATATATTGTATCACTATAATGTTAAGTAATCTAAGTAATTGAGTATCATATAGTAGAACTCCCGACTTATGCGATCTGCAGCATCATGCAATTATATTATATATTTTATAAAATTATAATAAATGGCTGATGAACTGCAATGTATGAGTTTAGCTGCAGTAATATTCTGCTAGCTGTTTGCCAGCGCAACTTATTGAACAGCCCTCTGCTATTTGCTCAAGTACAATAAGGATCAATGTACATATTTAGTTTTCCGTCATGCGAAAATTTATGCATAAGTCCTGCCGGGGCGGCACGTGGTGCCAATCAGCGCACGCAAAGAGAAAAGAAAGAGAAGAGAAAGAGAGCGAGTAGCAAGAGCAGCAGCTGGAGACTGCGAGTGGGAAAGAGAGAGAGAGGGAAGTGCGGCCAGAGTTGGCAAACAAAACAGCGGCAAACACTGCGTGAGCATGTAAGTGTTTGCGTGTGTGTGTGTGTGTGTGAGTGTGTGGGAGGAAGCAGAGAAAAGAAAATGTTATGATTTTCATTTGAGCTAAGCAGTTAATTCGCGACCTCCAGAGAGAGAGAGAGAGGGGAGCGGGGGAGAGTGGAGAGAGAGAGCGGCAGCAACTCGTTGCATGTGCATAATTATGATGAAGGCGCAAGGGTGGGGAGGCAGAGAGAGAGAAGAGAGGGAAGGGGTCCGCACATGATTTGCGGTTTGCTGTCAGACTCGTTTAGTCAGCGTCGACGTCGACGTCGCAGTCAGCGTCGTCATCGTCGAGTGCTTAGAATGTTTAGCTGCTTAATTAAATGCAATACACGACGGCGGAGCAATCGAGAATACAAAAGAAAGAAAAGAATGGACAAGGAGCACAAGAAATGCATTTCAATTAAGCACTTTTTCTCCCAGGCTACCGGCTTGAGCAACTGGGGATAACTGTAATTAAGTGAGCTTCTCAACTGACGCGCGCTCTCACATGGCATTACTTAGCCATACACGCCCAGCTCTATCTTTCCATCTATCTATCTCTGTCTACCTGTATCTTTGCAAATTGCCATTTAAGTCGTGGACACTGTTTAATGACAGTGCGAGCGAGAGAGAGAGGGAGAGAGAGAGGGAGAGAGAGAGAGTTAACTGCGCGCGGGTCGCAATGACAGTTTTTCTGTGACGTTAAACTCGATTGCGCTCGAAACCTGATTGATAGTTGCTAACGGAGCAGCGGGTTAAAGCCATGGGTTTAATGACATTTACTGGCATGGGATATAGAGCAGTCTCTACAGATAATTGTCACAACTGTTAAGTTCAGTTTAAAAATTGGTATTTTATACAGCAATCATTTTATTATATAAATGGTTTTTTTAAAATTTGATTACACAGATTACCAAGCAAGATATATTGAAATGGGCTTTAAAAGCTTATGTGGATAGTAGTTTTACTAAATCTAATGCGATGAATTGTTTTTAGGTATAATATAAGTTATAAGAAATTCCAGACTTTAGCTTCTTCTTCTTCTATATATTGTTATTGAAATATAAACTCTCTTCTTTGTTTTTGCTACCAATAATAAGCAATAGATTTTCACATATTTTCCACAACTTTTTTGACATTTATTCGATCAATGAAACTATCTGTATTATCTGTATTATTTAATAATAACGCTTTGTTTCTATGTTATTGTTTATTCCTATTCTATTTATTTTTTATTCTTAATTTTTGTTTTTTTTTTTATAATGTATGTATTCTTTATACCAGGTCTATGCATATGAAACTGCGTTTTTTTTACAACCTTGGAGATTTATTTAAAAAAAAAATGGTGACAATTTTAATCTTCAAAGTATGCCCCTTCAGAAGCCACACATTTTGCCCAAAAAAATGTTATCAAAAATTTATCGATCACTTTTGTTACCGATAATTAACGGAAAACTTTAATATTTAAACAACCATAACGAAATTTAAATATTAATTGGAAAGTAACAAGTACTTAGCGGTATTTCTACCAAAATCTTACAAATTAGAATTACCTTTTTTCGTTGTATATTAATGGCTATATATGATTGCTTGTGATTCTTTTTAAATGCTTTAGCATATCCTTTATTTTTGTAGTTCTGAAAATCTTAGTTAAAATACAAATTCAAAGCTTAAAATTCACATACCATTCTTAAGTAATATAAGCAATATATCAAAAGAAATTTTAATTAAATTGTATTTTCTTTTTTTTCTCTTTACAGGTAAGTCGTGTTCAACGCTCTGCTCTGCAGCTAAATTCCGCCGGCATGACCCACCGCAAAGCGTGAGTTGTTAAACTATGCAAATCTAGGCACCTGCTGCACGCCCCTCTTCCGCTCTGCAACTTCTCAAACTCCCCCGCTGTGTCGACAATTTCATTAAAATACTTCTGCCCACTTAACACACAATTGTCTGTTACACCGATGCCCGTTTAACACACAAATGTTCACACTCTGATGCCGTTATATAACGCGAGTGTGTGTGTGTGTGCGCTCTCTCTCCTTTCCCACTCTCTGAGCATTTATGGCATGACACATACACGTCAATGCACACACCGGACGGATGGAGGCACTCACGTTGTTTGCCGGCAAATGATTTGCAAAAGCAAAGCTCGAATTCAAATGCAGAGCGTAGCCGTTGCTACTCTTCCACACTCTCTTACTCTCACTCTCTCCCACTCTCTCGCTGTCGCCTCTGCCCTCCTCGATCAAGAACTAATATTGTTGAAGCATTGTGCTTCGATGCCTGCGACAAGCTGCTGTCATGATAGCTGCCTCCCTTTCCCACCCAAGCGCTGGCATCGACGCTGACGTCGGCTAGTGTCGGCAGTGTCGCCAGCAGGCCTCTGCTTTGGCGCTGCCTGGAGGCCTCTGCCGCCGGCTTCGACGCTCTGACTCTGACTTCGACTCCATTGTGATTCATCGGAGTCGAGCGACGCCGCTGCCTCTGCCTCTGCCATCGTGCATGCGGTTAGTTTCACTGGCGCCGTTCTGCTATTTAAATTGCCGCTCTATATCCTTGTCCGCCTTTCGTGGGACGCCGCGTCGCCAGCTTCATACTGCTGCCTGTCAAAGCTTGTATGTGTGTGTGCGTGCGTATGTGCGTATGTTTGTGCGCTCTTACGCTCTCGTTCTCGTTCTCTTGCTCTTACTCTGCGCTTTCACGTTTTGAGTCATCGCCGTTTTATTTATTGTTCTTTGCCTGTTGTTGTAATTTAATTGCAGTTAATATTTTTTCGATATTCGAAAAAGTTTCTTTTCGGCAACGTAAGCCAAATGCAGCAGAGAGCGTGAGAGTGTGAGGAGAGAAAGGCAGAGCGAGAGAGAGTGAGAGAGACTGGGGCATAGCGTGACAGCGAGTTTCATGCGAAACTTCTTTGCGGGGATGCCAGCTGACTAGAACATTGTGCTCTCTTTGTAGTAAGCCGAAAAAGCGTTGCCAGCTGCGCTGTAAATCAGTTTGAAATTTCGAATTTCTAGAGTATTCTATAAATTTCTTTGAATTAGACTTGCATAATTTAATGTATTACTAAACTTTCTCATTATTATATACTATATTATATTGTATATTATTATTTATATTCTTTTACTAATTTGTTGTTGTAATTTTGTTAATTTTGTTAATTTGTTAATTTTGTTAATGTACTTAATTTAATATTATACTAAACTTTCTCATAATTATTTATTATATTATATTGTATATAATTATTTGTATTCTTCTACTAAACTTTATAATTTTTTATATATAATTTGTTCCGAAAATAGTGTAAATGTTATTCGTCTATCAACCGGCTTTATTTTTCTATCTGCTAACTGCGGTGGGCTGTGGGTGGCGCTCGGTTTCACTCTCAGTCCAAGTCGCTCTCTGCCACGAGGTGCCTGTGCCGCAGCCTCTGCTTCAATTTCGAAAGTAAGCGCTGCTCACGGCGCATGTTTCGGCAGCGACTTCGAAATTTTCGCACATTAAGGTTACACAGTAGAGTTGGCATAAAAAATCGAAATTTTTGTTGTATTTTTGATTTTTCAGAGTAGTTTTTTTTTATAAATTTTTGCATTTCCTTTTCAGTTGTATTTCAGATTTTCGAAATGATCAAAAATTGCATAACTTGCAAGTTGATCGAAAGCTTGGCTCAACCCTCGCGTTTGGTTTTCGAAAGCGGCACGCTCTCTCAATCCACCCCCAACTGGCAGGCAACCGCATTGCGTGTCAGCGCTTGCTCTCACTACTCGCTCTCTCTCTCTCTCTCTCTCGCTGTCGAACGCCGCCAGCTCTGTTGCTCCCCAAAGTGTTTTGTCCTTATGCATTGTCCTTGTTCGACAACGCCGCCGTCGATGTTAGCTTTGACGCTAGCGCCGGCGTTGGCGTCAGCGTTGACGTCGCGACCGTCAGTCGTTTGCCTGCTGCTGAAAAATTAACATCGACATAATTTAGTTTGTCTTCGCCGTTCGTTGCGCTCGTTACGTTTCGTGCCGTCGTCATCGTCGTCGTCGTCGTAAGCTTCGCTCTGTCCACTGTGTTTGCGTGCGTTTATGTGTATATGTGTGTGTGTCTGTTAAGCATACCACCAGAGGAACAACAATAACGCAGTAAAAGAAACAACGCAAAAAACACACACGTACGCGGCGTGTAAACAAAAAGCAAACAAAAATCGTAGCATACTTTTTAGCGCCGAATTCTAATCGCAGAGCGTAACTTAGACAATTAATTAAATAATAATACTGAATATAGTTGAATTCGGCAACCTGTGCGAATTGTGCAAGCAAACAAAAACAAAAACACACACTCATACACACACACATATCGTAAACGATATTAGTCTGTAGCCAGTACCGTAGCTATCAAGCCGAGCTCAACATGCTGATTGGATTAGTACGCGATTCGGTGATGCAGTGCTTCTGCCACACCTGCCGCGCCCCGGGCATTCTGCCAGCGGGTAAGCCAAACGCGCGAATCTACTACTATTTCTACTACTATTTGAGCGTAAACTGGTAACAATTCGCATTCGACAGACAATTTCATTAATTAAAAATTCGCTTTATTTCTTTTATTTTTCTTTATATTTTTATTTTTATACTCTTCTCCTGCTGCTCCTCCTTTTCTCATATTTTTTTGACTGCCGCTGAAGGTCAAAAATATTCTTGTTCTTGTCTATTTACCGTCGGTTTCCATGGTCTGCACGCTATACACACACACACTCACACACTTGCAGTCAACCACTTTAAACTGCTTACGTATGCCAAAGTTGTTTTGGACAGTCCTCAGAAAGTTGCTTCCCCCTCCACCCTCTTGTTATTGTTGTTGTTTGCCTCGTGTTTGCTGTGCTCTTGGCCAGTTTTGGCCATAACTTGAGTTGACCTTAAGTCTGGCTGGGGGGTAGGCGTGGTCGCCGCCAATTAGGTTCAATTTGTTGCACTCGACTTTTTGATTGTTGGGCAAAATGTTTGAAGATCTCGAGTTGAAAATTCGCCATGGACTGAGAACAGTTTGGCATAAAACAAGTTAAGCTTGATTCTCAGACTGAGAACAATAACGGTTTCTCTTTTGCTCGATTCCACATATAGGCGAGCTATGGCTTATTACTGTTGTAGACACTTGCACTGGGAATAGTTGCCGGCACTAGAAGTACTGCACTAGGCTTTAACTTGTGCTAGACTGAGAACAGTTTCTTTATCTGCGTAATTTGTGAATTTGATTTGGTTTCATTTGGTTTTCCTACTGGGTACAGATTTCTTTTGGCAACTGAGAACAGTTCTGCTGGCAATCTTAAACAATTTCTCAAAAATATAAAATTAGAGCTAATTTTGTATAAAGTGCAGACTGAGAACAGTGCGGCCTGCACGAATCTCAGTGGGGAAAATGAGCAGACGCATTGCTCTATTTACCGACGGAGAACAGTTGAGTCGGCGCTTATTCTAGACTGAGAACAGTTAAGTCTATTCCAATCTCTGACTGAGAACGGTTCGGTCTGACTAAATCTCTAACTGAGAACAGTTCAATTTATTCTCATACCAAACTGAGAATAGTTCGGTTTGCTCTAATCTCTGACTGAGAGCAGTGCAGTATATTTTTTATACCAAACTAAGAACAGTCAAGTCTGTTTTAATCTCTGACTAAGAACATTTCAGCCTACTCTAATCTCTGACTGAGAAAAGTTCAGTTTGCTCTTATTCAAAACTGAGAACAGTTGAGTTTGCTGTAATCTCAGACTAGAGTATTTATCTTATCCCAAACAGATACAGTCCAGTTTGCTCCATTCTCCGACTGAGAACAGTCCAGTCTGCTCTAATTTCTGACTGAGAACAGTTCAGCCTGCTTTTATTTCTGGCTGAGAATAGTTAAGTCTATTCTCATACCAACCAGAGAACAGTTCGGTCTGGTCTAATCCCAGATTGTTAACGGTTCAAATTGAAGTAATTTCTGACTGAGAACAGTTCAGTTTGCAGTTATCCCAAACTGAGAACAGTACAGTCTGTTTTCTCTGACTTATCTTATCCCAATCGAGTCTGTTCTAATCTCTGACTTAGCACAGTGCATGCTGCCATAGTCTCTGACTGAGAACAGTTGCGTATGATCTAATCTCTGACTGAGAACAGTTCATTTGACTCTAATCTCAGACTGAGCACAGTACAACCTGATGTAGTCTTTTACCGAGCATAATACAGTCAACTCTTATCTGAGAACAGCTTTATCTCTACTGAGAACCGTGCAATCTGCTCCAATATTTGACTGAGAACAGTTAAGTTGCCTCTCACCAACTAAAAAGAGTCCAGCCTGCTAAAACTTATACTTAATGTGCGCTCTAAACTTCGTCTGAGAACAGTTGCGTCTGCTTCAGGCTTCGGCTAAGATCAGTTGTGTCTGCTTCAGGCGTCGGCTGGGAACAGTTCACTCATCTATATTGCAAAGAGTTCAATTCAAACTTTAAACTAAACTGTTCCCAGTCTGATAAGCTTGAACTGTTGCCAGTCTGGCAAACAAACAGAATACGCGATTTACAATTGTTCTCACTGTGAAAACTCCAAGCAGATCTGTTCTCAGCCCTATTCGCTCTCCACAAAGAACAACCACACCTGCTCGCAGATAATCGGCTATTAATCGAAGACATCTTGGCAAATCAAATCGCATAACGTCATCAATCAAAATCACAGTCAACTCACAGCCACTCACCCCGCATCGTGGCACAGTCAAGGCCACAGTTTGAGGTCTATTAAGTCATCAACAGGCCCGAGACAATTATGTAATGCGGCAAGCAGCACAGGAACAAGCCGAACATACGTGCAGCTCAATTCGTGATGAAAAATAAAGTCGCACAGTTGTAGATGGTAGGGAAAATCAATTTCCGCGCTTAGCATGAGATAGAAGTAGTCTACAAGAGGGGGGTGAGGGAGGGGAAATGGGAAATGGTAAATGAAACTATAAAAAGCGAAAAGACAAACAATATGACGTTGATTTCGGCGCTACAGTGGAAAACTAAACGCCACGAAGTAGGCAATAACAATTTACTGGATGTCGGCTTATTGTTGTTGTTGTAGTTGTTGCTGTTGCCAGTTTTTATGGCCCCGGCCTGACATCGCATGGCGCCAGTCCGCCGGCAGCGATGAGTCATCCACATGCGAGCGCGCCAGGGAATTTAATTTTAGCCAGGCCTTAAAGAGAGCGAGAGGCTTACGCTGCCTGCCAACAGCCCCAATACCGCTCCCTAGCGAAATAATCGCACGCTTGTAATGCCGATTTCGATGGCGATTCTGAACGATCTTTGTAATCTGCATATGAATGCGAATGTCTACATTATGTGAGGCGCACTTGCCGCCGTCTTTGGCCACTGAACCTGAACATATACGTACATATATATATATATATATAAATATATATATGAAATGTTTGTATATGCTTGTATTGTGGCGGGCTATTAAAACGCAATAATCGGGCCGAACAATCGCACATATAACATAGAGGCGCATACGAAATGATTGCGCAATATGCACACGGGCCAGCGCACACACAAGCAGCGCCAGCAGGCCCAAAACACACACACGCAGGCGGACAAACAATGACGCTGACAGAGGAGGCGTTTATTGATTTATTGACGGGGGCAACTTACAGCAAAAAAAACAAAAACAAAAAACACACTCAAATAAAATGCGAAGGGGGCGCTGCGAAAATGTCGCGGCATCGACTATGAAATGTCCTGAAAAATAGATGAGAATAAACTATTTGATTTAAACTATAGTAGACAAAAGTTCTTGACGCTGAAATAATTTTAGCAAACGCATTTTTTAAGAACATAATCAATGATTTTTTAATTTTTTATTTTTCAAAATAGTCGTACTTTCTCTTCAATTAATATACAAAAGTTTATTTTATTTTGAAAGATAAAGTATATAAAAACATGTTTCTTATCGCAATTAAAAAATGTTATATTTAGATCTTAATATTTTTATATTGTTTTTTTTTTTTAGTAAAATTACCTGAGCAAGGGCTTAAACTGATAAAGAAAACTAAACAAAGAAGAAAATTATTTAAAAAAAAGTCTGAATGCGGGCTATTTTACCATTTTGTTTGTATTGAGAAAAAAATTCAAGTCAATGATTATAAAGTATTTGTTTAATTTACAAAATAATATTTAAATACGATAGGTTATTTTTGACTTGATTAAGTACAAAAAAATACTTAGTTTTGTCACAATTCTGCAAAAGTTTTCATAATTTAAAAAATCATCTTACAATTTAGATCTTAATATTTCGTTGACATTTTTTTAATAAATAAAATGTCTACATATTATTTAGAATTGATTGAATTTCCATACACTTGTACTTCTCATTCAATTATTATCAGCTTATATTACTGTTTAATATTTCTATTTAGTACACTATAATCAATAATATTTCAACTGAGTTTTTAGATTCCTTCAGCTAGAGTTTCTTTATATATTTTTTCAAATAAAACAAAATGGATAATTTAAAATGATTTTAGTTTACGAAAAGCTCTCAAGTATCTTTCAGTTTTTGGAAGAATTAAAATAAAATCATATTTCGTTCGATTCTTTGTAGAGGTTTGCCTGTTATGCTTTTTCTTCTATGTGTAACGAAAGACATTACCAAAGTACCTGCAATTTGCAGTGGAAAAAAACGTTTACTCTCCTGCTCTCAAAGCCAAGTACACGTGTGGGTAATTTTTCAATTGACGTAGCTTTCCCGTTTCACTCCCCGATTCCCTTGCGTTCTCGCACAGACATAGGATATAAATCTTGTCACCTAAGTGTAACTAATTACAGCAGACTCTGAACACGAAATGGCTCAATTAGCACTTGATGAATGTGACGTGGATATTGGATAAGAATTGAGCTCAAATGGGAATCTGTGTAGATCTTGAGGTTACAATCAGAAGCAACCATAGGAATTTTGCTGAAAGTCTGCAATATAAACAGTTCATTTTTTGCTATTCAAATAAAAAATAAAATAAAAATAAAAAATATATTTTCTTGATCAGAATCTTATCAGGGTTTATAAGCTCACCTTAAGTTGGTTTTGAGATGGGAAGATCCATAAAAAAATAATGAAATCAAGTTGATAAAATTAATATTAACACTTAAGACAATCTATACAAATTTATAAATATATATATATATATATTTATTTTATATTTTTATTTTTATTTTTATTTTTATTTTATATATACTTTTTATCTATATATATTTTTTTTTATATATATCTATATTTTTGGTACGCATTTCTTTTGAATTATTCCGACTCTACATTCAATTTAAGCTGAATTATCATTTGACACATGTCTAATTTATGCCGCACACGGCTACACATATGTGTGTGTGTGTGTGTGTGTGTGTAAAATCCTAATTTGAGAAATGGGTTTTTTGGTTTTTGGGGGAGTGCAGGGTACGCTGGAGTCCCCCAGAGCTGCCTGCTGGCCAAGGTTACATCCACGAAATGCTGGTTTTTAATTTGGCGCCTCTAATTGTCAGTGCCTCGCTTCTCTCCTCTCGCGTCTCGCTTCTCGCTCTCTTGCTGTCTCAGTCTGCCTCTTTCGCACTTGTTCCCCTGCTTCGTTATCTGCGCTTTGTAATGGCCTTCTGGCTGGTTGGGGGCAACTTTGCTTTTCGGCTTGGCAAATTAGATTTCCTTGCTGCGAAATTGCAATTCAAAATGTTGCAGGAAAACTGTGTGCGGCAGGCGGACAAAAATTGTTTGCAGACACACACAAGCACACATACACACACAAATATACACACACATAAAATGCAGCAACTGCTCACAAATCGCTCGATGTATTGCGTTTGCCGAAATGCAGAAAATTTGCAATTTAAAGTAGCAAATGCCAGAGATTTAGTATCTTTTGCTTCCTCTGTTTGCCTAACGAACTCAATTGTTTGACCAAATGCGATACAATACCAAATACGTTGCATTAGCAGATTGCTAATTCGAAAGCAATTAGATAAATTACACTAAAAATGAAACTGACATATAAACGCACTTAAATATATCTGTATCTATATATCTTTGGCTTAGCAGCATTTTGGCAAGTTTCCTCGGGGGCGTAAATCAATTAAGTTGAATGAACTGCAGGCGCAGTCGGTGTGAATCTAATTTGATGCATCTTTTAGATATGTCAGACGACAAATGTTACTGGCAGCGGGGGGGAACTGCTGCCTCTTATGCCTGTATGTATGATGGATTAGTTGGGCTTGGAGCGCCCATAAAGCCAAACATGTGTTGTAAATGTCTACAAATGGCTTTGGTCTGCGGGCGGCGGGCAGAAGAGGGAGAGCCAGTGACAGCAGGGGAGGGAGAGGTGCGGGGGCAACCTAACGATTCGAGTCGCATTAACTATGCGTGCGCTTCATTAACAAAATGTCCTTGAGCAGTTGCCATATGCGAAAACAAATTTGCGTTGCATACGCGCAAGGCGCCACGAGGCAGCGAACACATAACAGACTTGCGAATACCCTGCATATGTTGTTGGTAATTTGCATAAGCCACAAGTTTCTTGATTAAAAACAACATGACCTCAGGCGAAGTTTGTCTGTTTCCTTTGCGTTAATTTTGGGTTAGGTTTATGCAAATTTGCTCTAGATAACAATCTTAGATACATTAGAAGAGTAAAGGTATAAATGGTTAAAGGTAATATATATATGCTAAATATTTTAGTTAAATTTCAGTATATTGATATCAAAGGCTTCTTATATAAGCGCTTGCCTTCAACTATATGTACGATTTATTAACCAATTAATAGCATTTTAATAGGTATGCCTTATGCCTCAAGAATAGTAACTATAGTTTCACTAAAGTCCAAATAAAAGCATTATTAAAATTATATACGAATATGTATTATAGTTATATCGTTTATATCGATTACTCGTTTCGAAACTTGCGTGACTTTAGCTCTACATCACGTTTGTTTGTACTTGAAGCCTCATTCACTCTACGTAAAGCCAGCTAAAAAGTATATAAGTATATAATATACATATATGCATATATATATATATATATATATCTTTGTCAACCATTAGGGCTCTCGTGCTGTCCTTGAAACGTGTGCTAAGCGGCATTCGGAGCGGGAATTGCCCGCGGTGGGTAGCACTCGTGTGGCACTAAAAGGTGGCTCATTAGGACGATGTTGGGCCAAGTAAAACGGAAATCCTTACAGAAGTATCGACATTTTGTGCTGCTCTGCAGGAAATGAAGTGCCGAGTTGAGAGCTTGAATAAATAGAGACGCATTCGCTAAGATGCATTAAGCATTCACTGTTGTGTGTATCCGCAAGATACGCTGTAATGTACAAGAGAGAAAATGTTGGCAAATTGCTAAAGTTTTAGCTGAGTTGTAATTTGTATAGTACTATATATATTACTAATTTATATATATACTAACTTGTATATATATATTATTTATATTTGAGCTGAACTTTATAAAGATTTAATAGGCATATTACTAGACAAACCAAACCGATTAAAAAAACCAAAGATATTTGAGGAAGTTGTAAAATTGCAAAAATTATTTGTAAAGTATTGAAATATCGGGAAAATATCATCTAATATATAATTTATATATTTATAATATTTATATCAGATAAAATTTAGAAAGATTTTGATTTTAATTAATTTAAATAAAAAAAAAATACTTGAGAAATTGTTAAATTGGCGAAAAAGTTTGTAAAATATTGAAATATATATATATATATATATATATATATATATATATATATATAATATATAAATATAATATATATATATATATATATATATATATATATATATATATATATATATATATATATTTATATATTTATACAATATTCTGCTAGGATATAGTAGTTAAACTTTTTATAGACTCTATGAGGGATATACGCTAGTGTAGCTTAAGCGATTTGCATTTATAATGGATGATGATTCCCTTTATTTGTGGATTGTTTTCGACCACGTTAAGTGTGGCATTTTATGGTCGTTTTAAGCCACCCTTTTACAAGCCCCTGCCCCAGCCACTGCCTTTCGCATACATTTAAATTACAGCTGTCAGGCGCTCGAGCGGGACTGCATAATAATGATATGCGATTGTGTTGTAAAATCGCTCGTGGCTCGTAGATATTCATTTCGCTGAGCCAGGCAGGCGGAAGTGTGCGACGGGCGATAAATAAAACTGTCAATTTCTGGTACAGTTGCTACACCGTACACACCCACACAATAGACGCGGTAGTAAACGCGTTCATTATCCGCTTTTCGGGCTATTTTTTTGGTTGTTCTCGTTTTTGGTTGTGGCTTTTGACGCGCTGTCAAGTTTGACAAAGTCCTGCGTATGCACGAACTGCAGACAGTGTCCATTCTGGTGTGGGTGTGTGTAGAATACTCCCTGTATGTGTTGTGATGCCTGCCAAAGGCAACACCTAACCATACCTACACACTCTCGACTCGACGTGTATTTCAGCAAACTGTCAAAGTCATAAATAATGTTTCGAGTGTGCCTGGAACTGACGATCCAAGCGAGAGAGAGACTCGCCCAGGGTCCCCGGTGTGTAATTTTGCCGTTTAAGCTCACACATGAAGCGTTTTAAAAAGCAGTGCACAGAAAAAAAAGAGGGGCAAATAAAATCTTTATCGTTTCGCCAGGCAGTTTCCTGCTTCATGAAAAAGTGTTGTGTATTTTTCAACACAAATGAACTTGGTAGTGAAAGGGCTAAAGGAGTTTATGAAGAATTGTAAGGGATTTGTTTTGAAAGTACAGGCACTGTAGGGAGAAGCGACTGAAATTGTATTTTAAATATCGGGAAAGTATCTATTTTCAGTCTATAAATCTATCAGTTTATCTGTCTGTCCAACTAGAAAGTTAATAGTTTCAATTTATAAATAATAGTGTATCTATTCAGGTACTATATCTAAATATTTATGCATGTTAATCCATGTATAGATACATTTTTATCTATTGATTTATTTATTAAGCTATTCATCTTTCAGTCAGTTTATCTATTCATATATCTTGTTATGCATCTATGCAATCATCTATTTATCCATCTATACATACATTTCAAGCTATTTATTAATTTGTTTTATAAACAGATTGCTGTCTATCAATCCATATTTATTTGGGCATCTATTCGCTCATCTATTTATGCATCTATAGATACATTTGTATTTATGGTATTTATTTATTTCTTAAGCTATCCTCCTCTTATTCTTATTCTTATTCTTATTCTGTCTATCTGTTCATATTTATTTATGCATCTATTCTCTCATTGGGTTATCCATTTATAGATAAATTTTTAGTCATTTATTTATTTATTAAGCTATCCTTTTCACAGTTTGCCGATCTATTCAAATATATATATATGTATCTATTCACTCATCAATTTATTCATTTATAGATATATTTCATTCTATCTATCAATAAATTATTTTTTTTTTAAATGTTAATAAATTTATTATTTATTTTTAATTTATTTATTTTTCAATCTGTAATTCTTGTAATCTATCTGAATAGATCTATCTACAATTTGTTGTGGTTGCTAGTTCGATGCGTCTGCAGCATTTTAAATATTTCTCGTATGATATACAAGCTTTAATGCGATTCGCGCTTGTGTCGTGCGTGAAGTGGCTAAAAGAATTGTAGCCTCCCCCTGTACTCCTCAACGTATCCACAATATGCTACACGTATCCAGGCAGCTGCCATAACTCAGCTGCTGTGAAAGCTAATCAAATTTTCTTAGTTCTGGCGTGCAACTTTTTAAGTCGCTTTTGGCTTGAAGAACACTACGAACTATTTGGAGGGAGCGTCGACTGTGCCTGGTGTGGGAGATGAGGGGCAAGCTGTCACGTACCGAGCACATTTTTCCATATTATCCAGTAGGCTCTCTCTCCCGTTCCATTATTCTGGGCGCTTTGTGGATGTCGCTCACGTAACAGACGCATATTACTTAATTTTCATTTTTATTTTTCCTGTTGTTGTTGTTGTTTTTTTTTTGTGCTCTGTTTCGGTGCCAACAAATTAATGAAGTTGCATATTTCGGCGACTTTTGTCTTGTCTTATTGGCATTTCGTGAAGTGTCGTGAAAATAAAATAAAATAAAACAGAAAAATGGGCGTCGAAAAAGTGTTGGGTCAATGGAAGGAGAGGGCAACAAATTGCCTTGCAGGTCACTTCTTCTTTGTCTCCGGCATGGAAATTTGAGTGTGTGTGTGTGTATACCATACTATATATGTATACCAACATATATAGTAGCTTCTCTGTTAAAAATACGTATGACAGCGGGTCTGTCTCCTTGCTCTCTCTCCCTTTCTCGCTTGCCTTCCTTTCCTCTTGCACTGACTTCCTGCCCGACAAGCTGGCTGACTGAGGCAGAGATAATGCTTAATGTGTGAAAAGCCAACAGCAGATGTCGCTTTATCTTCTGCCCCTTCTTATGAGCGACTTTTCAGGCTTGAAATTAATTCCTGCGTACTGCACTGAAAGAAAAATTGGGTTTCTATGGGCTAAAGGTGTATTTTCCATTTATTATCATAGTTATTAAATTTTTATATTATTATATAATATTACAGATATTACATATAGCTAATCGTCTTCTTGAGAAATTTGTTTCTTAGATATTGATTTCTTTGCTAATTTTATTTATACTATTATGATGTTCTTAGATATTTTGTTTATGATTCACTGGCTAATTTTATTTACATTATGATATTCTTAGATATTATTTTTTATTATAATATTTATTAAATTTAGAAATAAAGTTTTATATAAAATATCGCATTTTATTTGTATATTTAGTAAGCGCATTATTTTATTTTATTTTATATTAAAAAAGGCATTACATTATTTAAATTAACTTTTACATTATAAAAATTATATTATTTTGAATTAATTGCTACATTTTTTTAAATAATTATATTATTTTAAATCACTTTATTTTAATATAATTTGCAGTATTTTTTTGCTCTTTGCAACGATAACGATTGAAGTTCTTGTAAGTTTCAGTTTTATTTGGAACACAGTAAATTCCTCAGAAATTTTTTGATAATGATAAAACCCGATTTGGCTGTAATATTTTCCAGTCAACTTCCTCCGTATGCAGATGCTGTCCATTCGAATCCATTGTCTACCGTAGGTAGCTTAATTTCTTAGCTTTTGCTGCACTCAAAATCATCAATCATTTTGCTGCAGTCACAAAACTTTAGCCCAAACTTCGGTGACTGCTGGGGTCCCCTTCCTACCCCCGCTGTCGTACGTCGTTTACCTTTCGACCTGCACGAGCGAATGTCAGTGTCATTGTTGGGACATTTGATTTCTCATAGTGTGCTGCACGTCACAGAGATGCAGCATTCACGAGTTGCGATGGATGCATGAATTATTTAACAGTGAGTGTCCTCTGTCTCTCTCTATCTCTCTCTATCTCAGCGACAAGTCAGTTCTTGTCCGTTCTTGTCAGTTGTCAGTCTTCGGTTCGAGCTGAGCGGCATAAGCAAGTGGAAGCTGCAGCTATCTGCCTGGTAGGCAAATAAAGGGGGGAGGGGGTGTTGTGGTGCCCAAGTGCACTTACAGCCGTGGCAGACTGCACTGGCAGATACCCTGTAGGAAGATAATAAAGTTGCAGTCAATTTAGCTTATTTTTATATGCATTTTAAGCACTCTTGCGTATATATAAATATATTACAGGGTATTAAAAAGGCAAATACAGTTTATTTTTTGTACAAACGGAGGCAAAAAGAGCAAAAGGCAGCAAACAAAAATGTATATAAAACTCACAATAGTCAAGACACCCAAACCCAAAGAAGAGTGCAGATAGAGAGTGGGAGAAAAGTGTGGCAAAGCCAGAGGAAAGTCGGGAGTATGCAGTGAAATTCCTGGAAAATTGCATTAGGCGCCACAGACAGCGCAATAGAAGCACGTAGCATCAAAGGTGGAGCGGGTAGAGGGGGAAACTGGCAGGGGTCTGCGAGGCTGCCACTGACTTTGGCATATGCCATGCATATCTATCATACTCATAGCTGTCACTGCAGCTTTGAGTTGACCGAGCTTTAATAGGAAAAAGCAACTTTGTAGAGAAATGATTTCTGAGCGAGCCTAAAAGGCTGCTTTAAAAAATTGTTTGGGCCGTGGATGAGTGAAGGCAACAGCTGTGACGGCGGGGACTGTTGCTGCTGTTGTTGTTGTATTTCTTGTTGTTGTTGTTGTTGTATTTGTTACTCTTGTACTTGTTGTATTTGTTGCTGTTGCCGCGCTCCACCTTGGGCAAACAATAGTCAAAGTAGCGCTGTCGAAAACCCTTTTCCCCATGTTTATTTTTGTCACACTGTGCAATACAACAATACGCATCAACTGGCCGTGGCGTTGCTCGCAAGTGTTTTGACAATAACATTGAATTTTTATTGCAAACATAAGCGACAAAATACTGGATGAAAGCAGCGAAGGCACGAGGCAAACGTTTTGGCAAACACAGCAAAATGTTTTATGCAAATATTTTGCCAGAACACAATCAAGTTTTATGATGATGAGAGTGGGGAGGGTAGGGGAGGGGTGCGGTGGTGTGGTTGGGTGTAAGGGTGTGGTGTCCATAATGGGAGGTGCGCTGTGTCAAAGGGGTGGAGTTAAAAGTTGCACGTCATTTGGCCGTAATTACCAATATAAGCAAAGGAGTAGGAGAGACTGATGAACGGGAAGTGAGAGAGTGAGAAAATGTTAAGAGAAATGTGTGAGAAAAGCAGCGAAGGTGAGAGAAATTGAAAAGAGAAGAGCTGAGTGAGACACAGTAAATACAAAAAAAAGAGAAGAGAGGAACTAAGAGAGGAGAAAAAAGTTGAGAGGGATATTGAGAGACAGGGTGGAAGAGACAAACACAGTGTCGTCTTCTATCTAATGACATTTCTATAGTGGGAAAACTTTGACAGCAAAGCGCTTAAGGCGAATGTCTAAACGTTAATTAGAAATTAACATTAATTTTTATGTCGTGGAAATGGGGGAGGAGGTAGGAAAACTTTCAGCATGACACCAAGTGACCATAGCAAAGTCTGTCGAAACTTGGTCAAGACTCAGCTAAAACGGGAAAGAGGGGGAGTCTTGTGGTTGCCCTGTCTGCTCATTACGATGGGAAAATTAGGGATAGCCTGTTGAGTAGTGAGGGAGAAAGAGAGAAAGAGGGAGAGAGGGAAACCTCTTGCAACATCGTTTGATAAACGAAATTGCGATGATTAAAGCAAACTTGGAAGGCGCCCAAGTGAAATATTGCCGGTGACCTTTTTGTTGGGGCAAAGGCTGAAGACGAGGCCAAGGCTTTTTATGCTAGATTAAGCATAATTTTATAATTAGTGCCCGTGCGGGGCGTGGCATGTACTGGGGGCGAAAATGAAGCAAGTAAATTAACTGTTTACGCAACTCATTTAGTTCATGTTTACAGCGATTAACTTGAGCGCTGTGCAAAGTTTGGCTATACTTGGGAATATACCGAGCTAAATTGAAATTCCATAAATTATAGCTCTACCCTAATGAAAAGCAAATTTTATTTCACTTCACTTAATATTTACACAAAACAGTGTAAAGTTTGATTAACTTCTGGTATATATTCCTTCGTTTATATATTGTTTTCCTGCAGTTTATAGCTTTACTCTTTGATTCCGAAAAGTTCGGCGTCGTAATGAAAACCCAATTACAATTTCATAGAACTGACATAATATTTACACACAAAACTTTTTTCGTTGTTCGTGTTCTTTTTTTTTTATTTTTCCAGAAATAATAAAAAAGTCATTTACATAATTATCAAAAAGTTTTTCCTAGCAGCTGGTTTTTTTTTTCTGAATACCAAATGAAATTTTCATTAAAGTCGAATTGTTACCAGGGTTACCACAGTATTCTTTTTTTGGGGGCGTTGCTAACTTCTTTAACTTTCTTTTATCTGTATGTATTTATACTGACAACGCTTACCAACACTGGCGCACATTTAAAGTAGTGTCAAGAAGATCTGCGCCCATGAAGAAAAACAATAAAATACGCTCAAAGCAGCCGCGCCTCAACAAGAAAGTGAAATTCATAAGTAAGTACAAGCTAAAGTCGTGAGCAGAGCTCTATATATAGAAAAGGAAAATATATTTATATATGTACCAATGTATTTTATACTGTCAGTACTTAGTTCTAATTTTATCAGCAAAGACTTAAGCTAAGAAAGTTATTTTTAAGTGATGCGAAGAACTTTTTCTTCGATCGAATGAGACATTCGAGCGCTCTGATGGGCCGTACGTGAAGTTCGGCTTTAATGGCCCGACTGACAGGCTCGTTTTGCCAGCAAAAACTAGAGGAAAAACCCAAAAACACGACCGAAGGCAACAACAAGAGCAACAAGAACAAGAGAAACTCGATTCAGTCGCCGTTGCCCCACGGGAACAAACTTGTTCGTGTAGCTGCAGCAGCGGCAACTAAGCCGCTCAGGTAGACGCCACTGGTCGAGTGAGTCATTGCCCCAACCACCGCGACAGTTGCTTCTACTGGCCAACCACACCCCCACCCACCTGCTGTTCCGTCGTTGTTGCCTTTTGTGAGGTAATAAAATGTCAAAATCGTCTGGCCGGCGCCATGGTAAATGAAGTAGACTTAGTCGTGCCACGAATCGCCAGGCCGCCCACAAACCTCCCACTCTTACTCTCTCTCTCTCTCTCGCTTTCTGCTTATAAACTTACCCCAGCTTAGCGACACACGGGGCGTATACGTGATATTTTGTACATTGTACCACGCTGCGTATACATATAATTTTGTTATTGTTTGCAGCATTTTAAATGGTTTACATCAGAGCGCAGGCTTTGTTTGCGCAGATTTTCGTGGTCATGTCGGGCTGTCGGATAATTTTTGAGATTTTGCTAGACCGCAACAGCCTCAGTTAATTGTCTGACCAGCGTGACAAAGTTGGCTAATACCCTGTAGTAAATGCAAGAGAATAGGAAAGTGGAAAACTTCAAAGTAAGGCGTGGACTTAAGGTGTATTAAAAAGTTTATCTAGAGATTACATAAGTTTGATATAGCTATATCCATCTGTGCGTGACTATCTTTCTATAATTCTATGTATCAGTCAGAGTGTTACTCTGTTGGTTTTTATGTTAATTATAATTAATAATTATATAATTATAATTATAATAATTATATCTAAGTGCCTACAACTTCTCTACTTAATATGGTTTAAGCACAATTTTCTAAATAGTCTATTATTTATTTAGTCTATTTCCGAAAAATCCGTCAGACTACTTACAAGGTAGCAGATAGTCAATCACTAATACTATTGCTATTTGTGTTGCTCTGCGGTCAAGAGTAATTAAGACTGCAGGAGGAAGGTATCTGTGTGTGCATCTGCGGTTTGCGGCCTGTCCGATCGGGGAGTGTGTTGATAAATAGCGATTACATTTACCGGCTAGACGATGTGCCCCATGGTGGCGTGCTCTGAAGGGTAAATAATGCGAGCAACAAGATAATATCAAATTGAATTTACACCGCACTTCAAGCTCAATTTTCATCAGTTTTGCAGTCTTATTTTGTTTTTTTTTTTTTGCTTAACTAAGTGAAGTCGACATTTTCTGGTTAGTTTCAGTTGCAGTTGGCGTTTCCCTCGCTCGCTGCCTTTTAAATTCATATTCATTATGGCAATCTGCCAATTTTCGCGCTTCGTGTCAGCTTTTTCATTTATCTTTTCATGCCTTTTCTTCCCTGAGTTCATTAATTTTCTACATGGTTTGCCACGGTCCGCCTTGGTCTGCTTTGGCCCATTGCTAATAGCATTTTGCGATGGTGCCAAGCACTTTTCCTCAAGAAAGCAGGAAAAGTCATTAAAGAAAGTTGAGCACACAGTTTGCCTGTGGAATTACAGTGGGCTTTGGCCAGGAAGGGCTGATGAAAAAGGCGAAACAGATTTATCTTAACTAGTTTTGTTGCTTCACTTTGTGCAGTTCGTGGAAAGTTGCTGCTTCGGTTAATGAATCACGCAAAAGTGTCACGATATAAACATTGGAAGAAACTGCATTAAAACGGGAATTAAATTAGAAAATATTGACTCTGAAAGTTATATTATAGTGGGAAAATTCTGTTCGAATGGAGAATTCAAGATACTTAAAAACGTCAAATGAAAAATTGATTTTTTTAGAAAAATATATACAGAAAGAATGAGCAAAAAATCTTAAATAGGTTAAATAAAGATATGAATTTTAATGCAAATTATTAGTTTGCATTAAAGAGAAATATGTGAAAGCATGCAATGGTCAATTCAGGATTCTAAATAAAATAAATGAAAATTATATTTTTATTCCATCCAAAATTATTATCGAGATTATAATGATTCAATAAGTCAGTATTAATTGAGGATTTGCCAAAAAATACCCACTGAAATCTGCCTGCTAATTTCGTCGAAACCAAACGCACCACACAGAATGTTATTGCAAATTATGATTGCATTAAATATTAAATATAATGCCTGCTGCTAATTAACACAGCAGCAAGCCAGCTTAATGCTACCCTCTACTGCGGCTGCCCCATGCCAAATGGCAAAACAATTAATTTTTGTACATTTAAATGAATATAAAATGCTTAAGGGCTGCGCTTGATTGCGCGTTAAATATTTACATAAAATAGGCACTAATTAAATGATAATTAAGTTAGCGATGCGATTCGTAATTAAGCGACAAACAAAAAATTAGCAAGCAAATGAAATGCAAATTGCGACGCCAAAGAAAATGCAATAAATGTGTAAAATGTTAGAGGTCATCAATAAACAATGCTCAAATTGCAATTAAAAATTAATAAAGCCAGCCGCCATGCGCTGCCAGTTGTCGCGAATCCGGCAAAATGTTTGTGAATATTCATTTCGCTCGGCCAAGATCGAAGTGAAAATGGAAAATGGGGAAAACTGCACGAAACGGCATGGAATCGTGGGATTTCTACTGACAATTCAATTATGCGTATGTGCATTTTTAATTAACGCTGTTTATTTACTTTAATTAAAATCCTTATGGCCTCCCGCTCAGTTTGTCGCGCTACCCTGTGGCTTGAGAACTTAAAAATGGAGTATATTGATTATAACATTTTTAAAAAATAGTGAAGAAACGAAGAAATTACATTTGAGAGATAAGAACAGTTGTCACTGCATACAGGGTAACTGTAAGTCGCATATATAGTGTGAAAGAAACTTGATAAACCTATTAAAAGATTATGAAAAATATATATTTATATTAAATGGGAATCATTTAAGAAGGTATATATGCTCGATATTTACAAATTTTTGGATTAAAAATAAGTAGAAATTTAAACCCTATAAACGCAGGGTATCTTTATAGCGACTCTTAAACGACTCTTAAAATGAAAGGGTAAACCATTAAATACTTGTTGATTGAATTTCATAAAGAATTAAAAACATGCAATGGCTTTTAAAGGGTATCAGACAGTCTCGCAACATCCACTCGAACAACCGTAAGCCGTTTACTTTTGAAAGCTACTCGAAAACTTTAGTAGAAAAATGCAATTAAAAACGGAAGCAAGTCAATTAGTCGGACAGACTTTTTACCGTTTTACCGGACGGGTCAAAAAGTGTTTTAGAGAGCGCATGTTAGAGAGGGTACGCCCATAACAAAATGGTCGACACTTCAAAAAGTGTCGCCATTAAAAGTTTTGTTCACAAAAAATGGCGACCAATGCCAATGAAAAATGGCGTCCGAGCGGATATTGTGAATTATTGTTTATGATGACAAATCACCGTCGTCGAGTGTTTGCTGACTGTGTGAAAGGCGTGGGGACTGGAAAAGGCAAAGGGTAGTGTGAGAAATGCGCCTGGGAAGTCTGCCAAGTACATTAATCTTCAGTGCAGCTTGTCGGATTATCAACAGTCCAGGGAAAGAGCATTGCGAAAAGTTCGCTGAAATGCACTCAGGGCTAATAAGTGACTTTAAGTTCGATGCGAATATGAAGAAATTTGAGTTTTAAATGCAAATAATTTAAATAAAAACTTGATTTAATATAAAAAATTTTTTATTTAGAAATTAAGGCTCGAAAAAGTAAAAATAAAAAATATAAGCGTAGGCTTTAAATACGAATCTATTAAAAAAATATAAACAAATATAATAAACGCTTATATAGTAATTTTTGGTTATAGCTAAGATAAAATATGAATTAATTATTGACAGTTTTGAAAAATATTCTAGCTAGAAATTAAAGCTCAAAAAATGTAATAAAATATTTGCGTAGGCTTTAAATATGAACTATTCTAAAAATTATATAAATAAATATAATAAACGCTTACAAATTCTAATAATAACAGCTATTTAATAACTTTTGGGTATAGCTAAGAAATAATATGAATTAATGATTGACGTTCTTATATACCATTTGCTGGTTCATAAGTCTAACCAAACTCTTTCCAATGCCAAAGAATAGAAGAAACAACTTGTTCAATTGTTTAAAGTGCTTTATATAGTTTTTTATTCTGCCAAAGTTGGGCAATTGTAGAAATTAAAGACGTTAGTGACTCGGCAGTAGTGTCTCCGTTTTATATTTGGCAAAACTTTTTTATGCCCGACACAGAACTTCAATTATGCATGCGAGCGTGAAGAGCAGAGCACAAAGCAGAGGCCAGTATGGTGTGTGGGGCTTGTGGGGCGTATGAGACTATTTGCCTGTGGGATTTGTTGTACTATGCGAGAGCAGCAAATCGTGGCGAGTTTTTGGCTAAAATGCTTGCCATGTTCGTGTTCACACAGCGACGTCGAACTGAGGTGTTTGTTCCGTGTTGCGCATAGTTGCAATCCCCTCTAGAACCAGAACTCTACTTTCCCTCCACTACCTTCTCTCGCTCTCTTTTCGTGGTAAAACTGACTACAAATGCCCGAGCCTGCTGTCATCATTTGCATAGCAAATATGTTTCTAGGAGCGGACCAACAGAAACAGCACACAAATATTTTCCCAATTGTATTATGTGTTTGCATGTGTGTGTGTGTGTGAGTGTGTAATTGTATTTGTGTCTGTTTATGCATGTGTCTCTATTATGCGAGAATTGGCAATGTGAATTCGCATTGAGGCACAAATACAATAATAATAATAATCATAATACATAATAATTTGTATTAGTTATGCTAATGCCAACAGCAGCTTCCTGATTCAATCGAACTGCCCCCTGGGAACAGATAATTCAACTGCTGTTCTCGTTGTTGTTCTTGTTAAGAAGACATTGATTTTCGTTGATGCGTACATAATGCAATGCTAATGACTGGAGGCTGCTGCGTTGTCCGGCTGAGTAATCGTTTTGATAAAGCTTGCGGCCAGTTGAAGTTTTATGATATTACACCAGACAACAAGCAAAAAGTCTGCAGAGGAACAAAATCTTCAGAGCATGTTGTTTCTCTTAATAATGCATTAGTTTTAGAAGAAGTTTGGGATGGTTGTGGTTATGAGTTTTTAAGATATTATAAGTTATGCAAAAACAAGTAGAGAAGGCTAAATACAACGAATAAAAAACAACAACGCATCACATCGAATAATTTACAATATATAAATGGAATGAAAATTCTGTTTTACTACTGTCACGATTGAAAGAAGAAGAAGAAATGCTGTATAACTACTCTCACGATTGAAAGAAGAAGAACAACATCTGTTATTGCTCTCACGATTGACCGAACAATTCGTATAACTGCTCTCGCGATTTTCGGCAGATGCGCTCACGATTGAAAGAGGAAGAACACGACTGAAGCCGAAAGGGCAGCTCGTATTTTTGTTCTCACGATTTATAAATGAAAATCGATTTGTATTACTGCTCTCGCGATTGAAAGAAGAAGAAAAATTCCGGTTTCACTGCTCTCGTGATTGAAAGAAGAAGAAAAAGTTTGTTTTACTGCTCACGCGATTGAAAGAAGAATTACAGCACGGTGACCTATGCCGCTCACGATTGATAGGCTTAAAATAGAGCCGTCAGGCAAGCATTTTCTTCAGTTGACTTTAAGGTGTAGTGCAGTGCAAACGTGTTTAAAATAGTTCCTCCTCTACCTCGAGATCAGATCGAATATCTTCTTGGGACTAGACTGAAGTTCTCGCGTGTGCTCTCATGATTGAAAAACGAAGAGCAATTTGTCTTACTGCTCTCGCGATTGAAAAACGAAGAAAAATTCGGTTTAACTGCTCTCTCGATTGAAAGAAGACGAATATCTCGGTGTGCTATGCTTATGATTAATAGAAATGCAACTGGGGCTGCTTGCGATTGAAAGAGGAAGAGCATCTCGAGTTGCCGTATCCATTATTAAAAGAAATAAATAAATAAGGATAGCTACAGTCGAGAGCGCCAATTCAAAGTAATGAAATAAAAAGGAAAAATAATACCAACCAAGGTTGGTGTCTAGCTCTTCTAATAGCTAAAATCTGTGTGTCTAGCAACAAGTTTATTAAATTTTATTCAAAAAATTATGTATAATAGTGTAATTAAATTGCGATTCGTAGAAAATCGCAAATATGATCCCATAGTTAATAACCGTCTACAAGCTCTACTAACTTGTTCAACATGTGCTTTGTAGTAGAGTGTAATAGTTAAACCGATAGCACCATATTAAATTTTATTATTATTAATGTTAGAACAGAATAAAGAGACTTCTTATAATTAGATACGAATCAAAACTTTTGCTATGCTGCACGGTGTATTAATTTCCTTTAGCTATACGAAGATTAGTATGCAAGCGAGAGACATTTAGAGTTGACAATTGACAAGTCCATTAGATTTACATACACATGAAAACCTTTGCCTTGCAGCAAAGTGTAATTGTTAAATTGAGCAGTGCGAGCGAGTCATACAATTGATTTCCAATCCATCTACGCATTGAGCTATAAACACGATTTACGATTAAAAATTAAATGTAAAGAGATAAAAGTGCATTCAACGCCTTGTTGTCTGTGCATGTTTGTGCATGTCCGTGCATGCATTAACATTGTGTTTATTGAACAATCGAGCAAATTATTGCCATTGAGATAAAAACAGCAGAAAAGCCTGCAATGATCAAGCATAAAATGTATAAAATAATGAAATGTGCGAACCAAAAGCAAAGTTCATTAAATAAATGAAAAGTGCGTGGAAATGGCACAAGGGAAAAATCGTGAAAAAGGACTAAGCGGAGGAGGGAAACGAAGAGCACGCACAGCGGTTGAATGAGGTTGACTGAGGTTGAATCGGTTGCAATTTGACCTAAAAAAAAAAGAGAAGAGAAATGTGTAATTATGTGATGTGTTCGGGAGCGACACGGGGAGGCACAGAGAGCAGCTGCGGGATGCGGTCAACTGCGCTGCGTCTACAGCGCTCTACCGTTTTGTGCGAATTTTATTTATGGCGCAGGGCCCCCGACAATTTTATTATTATCGTGCATAATACGAACAGGCATGTCCTGTCTTCTGTCCTATATGTGTGTGCTATATGTCTCCCACTGATTGCGCATTCAAGTGAGTTCGTTACACTGCGGGGCAGGCAGAGACTTTTCCAACTGTGTAGAACCACAAAATTGCATTGTGGTTGAAGCCAGGGCAAGGGTAGACGAGCTCATGTTTTGCATACTGCCGGCCAGGATTAAAAGGGCTTTACCCAATGCCAGGAAGCAGTGGCAGTAGCAGCAGCAGCATCTGCTGGACGTGCAGAATGCTATACAACATGCTGCCTCCCCCTGGGGGCAGGGCACAAGTGCTGGCGCTTCTGACAAAATATTTTCATTGAACGCATAATTTTCACACTTGCCGCATTTTGAATTGAGTGTGTGCGAGTGTGTGTGCGTGTGACTGTGTGTGCTGTAAGTTCCCCCTCTCTGTGCTGGCATGTGCCTTATTTATGCCTGCCATTTGCCTTTGTCTGTTTCTGTGCTCTGATAAAATTCTATTAAATATTTATGCATATTTCCCTATGCTCTGCGCTTGGCAGGCGCTTTTAAAGTATATGAAAAATATTGAATGCTTTAGAAAATGCCAGAAGGGAATTCGGGTGTAGAAAGAGAAAGAGAGAGAGAGAAAGAGAAAAAAGAGCGAGTGCAGCTTAAATAGATTCTTTTCTTTTATTAACTTCCCGATTTAGGGAAGTTATTGTAACGACCCCGATTTTGAAGAGTGTCAGATCCTTGAAATTTTCACGTTTCTCGACGTTTCACATCCCCCTGACCCATTTTCAATGAGGGTTCTGTGTGTGTGTGTGTGTGTGTGTGTGTGTGTATGAGAGTATGTTCGTATGTGAGATTTTTTTGTGTCAGCGGTTTCTCATAAACTACTGAACCGATTTGAACTTTTTTTTTTTTGAAAGATTCGTTTCACCGCCATCTAGGTCTGAAAGGAGTTTAAGAGGGTTATATGTTATAGTTTTTTAATAATTCGCCAAAAAGCACGATTTTTCGGGTATTTTTTGCTTTTTTCGGCTCTATCTCGTAAACGACGGGGTTTTGAAGAAAGTCGTAAGAAACTTTTCGAGCCGAAATTGAATTCTCTACAAAAAAGGTAAAATGATATTTTTCAAAATTCTCAACCCTTAACGAGATAATGGTGTTTTAAAGTAGGAAAAAGTTGAAAAATCGCGACACGCTCGCTCACATGTGTGTATGTGCGTATGTTCGTATGTGAGATTTTTTTGTGTCAGCGGTTTCTCATAAACTACTGAACCGATTTGAACTTTTTTTTTTTGAAAGATTCGTTTCACCGCCATCTAGGTCTGAAAGGAGTTTAAGAGGGTTATATGTTATAGTTTTTTAATAATTCGCCAAAAAGCACGATTTTTTGGGTATTTTTTGCTTTTTTCGGCTCTATCTCGTAAACGACGGGGTTTTGAAGAAAGTCGTAAGAAACTTTTCGAGCCGAAATTAAATTCTCTACAAAAAAGGTAATATGATATTTTTCAAAATTCTCAACCCTTAACGAGATAATGGTGTTTTAAAAGTAGGAAAAAGTTGAAAAATCGCGACACGCTCCCCCTCATTGCCCGTCCCAGATACACACATACTCACACACGCGTAGACACACACACAGATATGTGTATTTGTGTGTGCAAATTATATTCTCTATAAAAAAAAGTTTCATAACATTTTTACTTATACCTACTGGTTGACGAGAAAATTTATGTTTGACACAAAGCTCAGAGAAAAAGCACATACATACATCTCATATCGGGAAGTTATAGATGTGACCCGAATGGGGGTCACACTTTGCCCGCTTCTTGTTTTTTCCCCTTCGAGTCACGTTTAATTAATCAAAGGCAGAACACCTTGGCAGAGCTTCGCTGCTCTTCAATCAGCGCGTCTAATTAGCGCTTGTCGCCAGCTCGTTATGGTTGATAGAGAGAAGCAGGCAGAGGGAGTGAACGGTATTATAGCCACACTATATACTTGGCCAAAGTGTTCGACTTGAACTTCACATGGGGCGCCGCATTGACGAAAACGCTTGCCCGGCCAGAGTTTTAATTACCCACAATTCAACACGCCCAGCACACACGCACACACACACGTACAATGTGTGCATTAGACTGCCTTCGGGGAGAGTCGGAACGAGCTACCTGCATGTTGGCGGCCAATAAACTAAACAGCCTTTGGCCATAAAACAATCTTTGCTCGAAGTGGACACGAGGCATGCTCTGACTCGCAAATAGTCCACGTAGAGCCGGCCAAGGGGTTAGGGGGCTTGACAGCGACGGCGACGACAATGGAAACGCACTAATTTGAACGCTCATAAAACAGGATAAACCTCCTTCCTCTGTATTCCTCCCCGGCAAGCTAGAACAACAACACGCAACGAGCGGAAGGCAGTGAGTGTTAGGGGGAGTGAGGGAGCAAAACACACAGAGCAGAGCAAAGCCATACAGACACGATATACACGACTATATAGCGTAGCATGGCATATAGTGCGATTGGCTCGAAGCGAAACCAAATGGTCGGAAAAATCGATAGAGTTGGCTCATCGGTATTAATTGCAAATCGCGTCGTTGCGAGGTCAACTGCAATTCGAAAGTAGAGGGAAAAGAGCTAAGATTACTTATATATAGCTTGCTGAATAATTTGATAGATAATAGACTAAGTTTGCTTGATAAATCATCCTTATTGAAATGATTAATTGTTGCACGAGAATGAATAGATTAATAGAATAGATTAAACATCTATTGTATCTATCTTTTAAATTTAGCAAAGTATACAAATAATTTAGATTTTTAGGGGTAGTGCAAATGGCATATAAAGTATGAAATACTTGGGAATCTTAATGCCAAATTTGGTAATTGTAGCTCTTGTTATATAATAGATTTATATGTTAAACGTACATACATTTTTAATTAATTGTTTTCTTAACTTAGCTAGAATAAATTTTTCATGTAGGGGATACTATTTTTAAATTGTCAAAAAAAAAACTTAAAATTGTATTTCAAAAAAAATTTTTTGCATAATTTTTATTGTAAATTGTTTTCTTATGAGGTATATATAAAGGAAGATATTTTCTTTCTCATTTTCGACCTTAAACTTTAGATTTACCATAGATAAGATTTATAGATTTAAAAAATACTCAAACTTGGCTACATTTTCGATTCCTCTTAATATTTCAAAGCAAATTATGTACAGATTAATAACTTTTACTTTGGCCATACTATAGAATATAATTTATATATATATTTCTATATATTTTCTTTATATTTTTATACACATTTTTCATTTCATAATTAAATTCACCCCAGTCTTATTTTAGCAATAAGCGTTATTATATGTTTTAAACTATTCGCATTTGTTAGTGTTGATAGAACAGGAAACTATATGCTTAACAAGAGTATATTTTTAAAGAGTATATTTTTATGCTAATTTTTCATTTAATAATTAAGTGCTCCCTAGTCGTCTTTGAGCAAGAATCCCTACCGTTTTGACTATTAGAATTTCTTGAAATTGATAGAACAGAAAACTATATGCTAAAGAATAAATTTCTTTTGAAGAGTATATAGTATTACTTACTTTGATTAATCTAAACTATTAAACTGTTTTCTACAGATTATATAAAATTAATATTTAATTTGGCATAAAGCTCGCGTTGGTCCGAATTTTCTTATGCCAAAACTTACAGCTGCTCGAAAAGATTTCAGGATGTTGCACAAATTTCAGTTACATTAGCTTTGGCTTCATCTTCTGCTTTATTATGCCGGCAACAATTGTGTTTTATGCAGCAGATCTGCGTAAATGGCTAAGTGCACTCACTAATACTAAGTTGGATTTATACACAGATATTACTGTGGCCACATCGGCTGGCACCAAGGACATGTTGTCACAATAATGCCAGGCAACTGACAACTGGCAACAGGCAGCAGAGCAGACAACGGCAACAAAATTTCATTGTTCAGCATATTTTTGGATGATGCCGCAGCGGATGTAGCTGCGGATGCGACTGCGGATGCGGATGCATTAATGCCAGCCAGAGAGAGTGATAGAGAGAGAGAGAGAGCGAGACAGACAGGGACACAGGCAGAAAAAGAAAGCGTCAAAGGGGCGGACATCTGGTTGTTTGTGTGCCATTTGTTGCCTGTTTATCGCAGCACTAGTGCAACTACAACAACTGCAAATTTTGATGTTGCAACTTGCTGCACAGACAAAACGCTAAAAGTGTCAGTGACATTTCAGCAGCAAGAAGGCAGCATGTTGGCCATGTGCTCGTCCTCCTGCCTGCTGCCTAACGCCTCCTCAACAATGTTGCAAAGATAATTATAAACTACGCTGGCAAGTGGGCGTGCCACTGGCCGTAACTCAGTGCGTCTATGCAGTCTGTTGTTGTCAGTCTGATTAACTAGCAGCACAAACTTAATAACGAGCCAGCGTTGGCTTAATAAAGGTTGAATTTGTGTGGGAAGGGAAAATGTGGGTGGCAGGGGGGCGGGATGTAACTGCAACGAGTTTAATTTTAGCACGGCTTTTGCAAATTCTATTGATTAATTATTCATAATAAACTCTTGTTAAAGTTTGCATTTTGCTATTTATAGTTGCATTATGCGAGTGCCGTAATTAATTTAGTTCAAATTCTGTGCTATCTATGAAATATTTACCTTTGTTATAAATTAAATAGAGAGCGGTAAATTTAACAGAGATGTTTGAATTAATTTTCACAAAGCCAAATAATGTGTTTTATTCGGAATTCTATTGTAGCAGGAGTTACAATAGATACATCAAATCCTAAGGCTTATTGTAAATTTTTTGAAATGTTTTCCGTGTTTAAAATTCACTACTATTGTATTCTAAAATGGTAATCCAACAAATTGAAATCTTTTTCTGTATTTATAAATTGTTTTTAAATATTTGTAATTTTTCTTTAGGCGTTTTTCAAGTATGCTGCAAATTTTAATGAATATTCTCTACGAATTTATACTAACTAATGTATATTTATTATATATTTATTTATTAAATTTATTCATAAATGGTATGTACTATTTATTTTTTTACATTTATAAATTATTTTTGTATATTTTTAATTTAATTATAGGAATTATTTTAGTATGTTTAGTAGCTAATAAAAAACAACTGCAAATTTTGTTAAGTATTCTTTACGAGTTTATACATATTTTGACTAAAAACTTATATATTAATTTATTTAATATACTTTTCTGCATTTTTAAATCGTTTTTGTATATTTTCAATTTTATGTAAGGAATTATTCAAGCTTAGTATTCAACTAAATGAACTGATAATTTCAGTGAATATTCTTTAGTTTTAATTTAGTTTAATTTGTATATATATATTTATTTATAGTATTTTTTTATACTTATATTATTTTTCAATATATTAAAAAATGCTTAACAGCTTTTAAGCTTCTCAATTTGAATGCTACACTTGCAGCACGCAAGGGGTTGGGGTTTAAAGTCTCGGCAGTTGTCAGTTCTCACAACCTCCTCCAGCTTCTCCTCCTCCCCACCTTTCTCTCTCTGCAACTTCCAACTAATCCGACCAACTCTTGTCGAGCAATTGATGCTGTGCTTAATACGATGCTTAAACAGACGCGATTGGCAACTGCGAAAGGATGCAACGTTCTCTTTTCCCGACTTTTCCAAGCGAGTGCACTCAAGTTTGAAGAGGGGGAGAGTCTGCGCTATATACAATACTATATATAGAGTATATATTTAGTAGCTGGTAGCCAAGCGTAACTGTTTGCTTGCGAAAGTCTGGAGTATATAGCGGTCTGTTCCTGTTTATGCGCATATGGAAATGGCATGGAAAAACAGAGAAAAAACGCCGACAGCTAATTAGGAATGCAGAAATGCGGACAGCCGAAAAGTTGAGGAACAAAGCGACAAGAACAAAAACAAAACAAAACAAAAAAAAAAACAAACAGACGAACGGATGGAAGGAAGTGAAGGGAACCAAGAAAAAGCAGGCCCAAAAGCACATGGGTAAATACAACAAACAACAGAGCACAGGCGTAGAGGCACGTCAAGTGCAAAAAGGAAGTAGATTATTATTTGCTACAGTTAACAAAACCCGCATTTGCGTGGAGTGCGACAAGCATGTTGGGGAGGGGGGCAAATGAAGAGAGTAGCCGTAAGAGGCAGGAGTCAACCTGTTTCCGTTTCCTCATCATTTGCGTGCCCGCATGCACGGCATCTTAATTTTGCGCATAGAAGTTCATCAGGCAATAATACAATACCCTGTAAATTTACGTATGCAAGGTTAATTTTTTTCGAATTTCATGCAGCTGCAATATAAGGGTATATAGAGGTCTTGCTTAAATAAAACTACAAAGTTTTAACTACTAATGCGTAAAAATTAAAAAAAAAATGAAAATTAAAAAATAATTAAGTAAATAAATAATCACATAAATAAATAAATAAAAAATAAATAAATACATAAATAAATAAATAAATAATAAATAAATACATAATTAGATAAAAACTACGATTTTTAATGAAGCCTGTAGTATTATTGCAGAAAGTGTATGTGCAAAATTTACAGGGTATATTGGCTAAACTTATAACATTTACAAAACAAAAAATCTTAGACTTATGATTAAGTTGTACAATTTAAGCTTACATTACAGGATATACGCGTATAGTATGCACAAACTTAAACGTTTCCATGCAAGCTAAAAAATTAAATGATAATTTTAAATTATACACTTATTATGTAGGTTATCTGCAAGTCGTACATATCCATCTGACAACTGCAAGTACAAACTACAAAATTAAATGATTGTGTAAAATACTAATGTATTATACAGGGCATCTGCAAGTCGTTTACCTCCAACTCCTCTCCCCTTAACTTTCGTTAATTCAAATGCAGTGCACAATTTTGTGGGCGTTCCCAGCCCAGCGCTTGCCTTAAAATAGCTGCTGACTGTGCACACATGTGCTGGAGGGAAAGGAAAAACGAGTGAGAGCGAGAAGAAGCAAAGTAAATCAAAGCAAGGCAAAGCAAACAATAACAACAAGCGTCGCGACGGCGGGCAGGAAAAAAACTAAAGCCTACTTAGGGGCGCCTAATGAAGGAAACGGCATAAAAGTGACGCTGCTCACTCGCCCGGCAACAGCTCAAAAGAACTGCAGCAGCAGCGGTGGGCTGAGGGGCGGGTCGAGTACTTTCCAGCGACGCGTTCGGAATAGGAACGTAATTTTTTTTTTGTATTTTGCACGAATCTGACGCCGGCTTGAGATTGTCGAAAAACAATAAAGAAAATCCTGCTAATTTAGCGCAAAGTGAAGGGTGAAGAGTGCGGCAGATTGGCTATAATTGACTGAGAGACTTGAATCGATATTGATTAGGATTGTGCTGGACAGTAAATAGATGTGAGTGGGTAGCGGGGAAGGTATAATGACGGTAATTGACAGCGCAGACGATGGTTATCGAGGTAAGGCATAGAATGTAGTATACTAGCTAGTTGCGGGGTTGCAAAGAAGGGGGGTGGTGCTTTGATTAGGATAATTACGATACATATATGTATTATATATTTTATAGCATATATATTTTAAAGGTATATAATACTCTGAGATTCCCTTGGCACAACAAAAAAAAAACTCAATGAGGTGTATATTTTTTTAACAGCAAAACTATAGACCGATTTTTGACACATCAACCAAATTCCAAGCTAAAAGTGTTCAATTTTTTATTTAATTGAAAATTATTTATTTATTAAATACACATAAATTATATAGTATAGTATATATTTAAATGCCAAATATTCCTTTCTTGGAAGCTTCGATTCTACCTCCAAGCACAAGATGTACGTCCTTTATTTTAATATAAATTAAATATTTATTATTGACATAAAAAATAAAATAAAAATAAATTATATAGTACTAAATTATATTACAGAATATATATTCGAATTCTCCCTTTTTTACTGCTTCAATTGTACCTCTAATTACAAGATGTACATTCTGTATTTTAATAAAAACTATATATTTATTATATACATATAAATCATATAGTATAGTGTATATATTGAAGTACCCAGTTCTCCCTTTTTTTTCGCTGCTTTCATTCTACGTTTCGTCCATTAATCGTTATTATTTCGCAATCATCATTAGTCAGATTTCCCTCAGTTCTTTGCATTTTCCCCTTGCACCTGGGCAACTCCTTATGACCAATTTCGGACCGCAGTTTGTTGACTTATGCTAATGGCTAATGGCGGCCCCCGAAATGGCCAACGCAAAATGCAGTGAGAAAAATCAATAGTGCACTAGCCTTTGCTGCAAGAGCCAAGCAAGAGGCGGCAAACGTCACTTATCCGCATTCCCAAGGTGATAAACTGCAGACTTGAAACGCCCTGTGACAGCCCCACACCACCTCCCCCCTCCCTGTGAGGCCATTTTGCAGTTGGTCGTTCGACTGACTTTTTCGCCGTATCGCAGGAACTGAACACGTCACGTGACTGCGTCATTTGCAGTTGTTGCTATGTGATACCTGTCCCAGCTACTTAGCACACTATATACCACACACAGACACAGACCTTATACGATATATATATGCATATATATATATACTATATACTACATATCATACTAACAATGCAACACTCCATGCGAGAATGGGGAAACTTCTTCTTCTGCTGTCTGGGCCAAGGCGCCAGTCTTCATTTGGCGACGTCGCGCACAGTTGGACACGCCAGGAGCTGGAGGGGGGCTTAGTTGCCATGGGGTAGCCGGGTAATTGGTGACTGATGGTGCGGGGAACTGTGAAGTCGGTTAGCTGCACGTGCAGACGGTACTATTTGCTTATGTAATCGCATAGAAAATAGTCGAAGCAGCAAAATGTTGAGTAAACTGCAAAAGATAAACGCAAGCTGATAGAAAAGAGTTGCTTTTGAACTCACTTGTATTGATTGTGAATTATAGTGGCAAATTGTTTAATAAAATAAACAAATTTATCTATTTCAAAATATGTTAGAGATTTATATCACTTTTATTTATTTTTATTTTTAAAGCTTATTAAATTATTGAAAGAATTGACAAATATTTTGATTTGCTTTCATTTCTATTTATTTTCAAATATTTTTACATATTCAATTATTTTAATTGTTTTTAAATAACATTGTAAATTGTTTTATTATTATTTTAAACAAATTATTTAAAGAAATGACAGCAATATTTTGTTTTGCAAATTCGTTTAATAAAAATGCGATACTCCTTTTTTATTTATTTCAAAATATTTTTCTTATTAAAAAATTCGATGCTCCCTTTAATTGATCTTAAAATACTTTTGATCTTTTCTTAGCTTTATGAATTTTTTTTTAATTTTAGTTTATAATTATTTGAAGTAATTACTAAAGATAAAGTTTATAATGTTTGTTACAGTCTTTAACTTATTCTTAAATATTTTAAATGTTTTCTTGTTTGTTGTAAATGGTTTTAATTTTTATTTTATTCTGAATTTAAAATTCTTTGATATATATTTCTTTCATTGATTAATTGATTAAAATGCTTCTCTCAATGCCTGAACGATTAAAATATTCATATATTTAATGTTTTATGTTGTATGCTAAAAAAAAATCTTCCCAAGCGAAACTATAGAACTCCATTGCCTTATTACACTTGGCTTGCACGTTTTATAACTGCAGTGTGAAGTCTCGCTCACTTCCCGTCACCTTGCACTCTCTTTCTCTCTTATTTGTCTTCCTCCATGCCCTCCCGTAAGCAGTTTGCGTGTAGCGAACTGCACTGCACGAACTTCTCAACTTTGCGCTGTCTGCTTTCAAAAAATATCTTGTAACAAGTTTTTTTTTTGCAAAACGAACGAGGGGTGTAAAAAATGAGTGCACATTTAGCCGGCTGTTCCTTTCTTCTTTGCGCAATTTTGTTGCCTACTTTTTCGGGCAGATGACGGGCTGCTTTCGGCGTTCTTATCTGGTCGCCGCATTCTTCACACCGTTGCATAAGCAAAAGTTTTCCCTGAACTCAAGCTGCAGTCACTTATGCAAAACCGGAGAAAAGAAGTTTCTCGCAACAGCTGTCGCTCGAGTAGTGGCTGCCAACGGTAACGGTACTTATGCTTTATAGAATAGGAAGAAAACAGTTGCATGTAGATGCGAAACATTTTCCTATAAGCTGAAATAAGTTTTCCATGGTGAAAGATTTGCAGACAAATGATTTTGTTTTGGAAATGTGACATATTATTATTATTAATAAAATTTAAATTGTGAATAAAAAATTAATTTATGATATCTTCGAAATTGCGCAATTAATATTATAAACTATTTTTGTTTAATTTTTAAATATTTTTTAATAATTTTCTTCTTACTTTTTCTTCTCTTTTTAGGTAAGTTGGATTTTCTTGTCGGAGCCAAAAAACGCACTCAAATTTGAACCGAAAACTTCCCCCATGAATCATCCATGTATGTCTCGCCTCAAAAAGCCGCTCAAAGCCTGCAAATACATTAAAATAACAGCAACAGCAACAGCAACAACAAAAATAACGACAACAACGTAGAGGCAAACAGCTGTTGTTGCCTTGTCGCCTTGTTGTATGCAACGTGTTTTTCGCTTGCCAATTTTCGCAGCTTTTAGTGCTGTTTACTGCCGCTTCCCGGCTGCAACTCCACCTCTCTCCCCCCCTGCTAACGTGTGCTGTAGTTTTTTGCCACTGTCTGAGACTCTCGGCGACATTTGGCCCGAGCGCAGAGGCCAATCATTGCCAAGTGGCTACTGGGCCTGCTCCAGCCTGACAGGCACGTACGATCCCATGTACACACTATATATACATATATGTATGTGTGTGTATGTATGTGTTTGCAGCTGGCGGCAGTTTTGGACAGAGGCGCGTTTGTGACATGTTGGGCGTGGCATTTGAAAATGAAATGCGGTTTTATTCTGCGAGGCGCATGTAGCTTTCTCTGCGCTTACAACGCTCGACAACGTATTGAACGTGCTACACTTTGCAAAAATCAATGGGAAAATATTAGCAGTTGGTATATATTTCAAAAAAAATATTCTACTGATATTTGAAGTTTGTTTAGAGAAGTATAAACATTTGTTGTATTCTTTTTTATTTTTTAGACTCTATTCTATTCACTTTTATATATCGGTCTACTCTATTTATTATTTTTTTTATAAATTCATTTTCTTATGCCATATGTTGATCCATCGTATTTCATTCTATATAAAGTTTATTGCTCTATTTATTTTGTTTTTTCTACTATATATTTTATTTTTGTATTCATTTTTTTTCATACCAAAAATCAAATTTATTTATTGAGGCAGGTTAACAGAAACCTTACCACATTATTTTTATCTGATTAGAATTATTTTAGTTTGCAATTTATTTAATAAAATTTTAGATATTTTATTTTTAATTTGGTTTTCAATTGTCACAATATTTATATTTTATTTTTATTTCTTATTCTAGGTATATTCTAAAAAATAGCTGTTTTTTTTTTTATAATTAACCCATACCTCGCTTTACATAATACTTATATTTTAAATTGTTGTTAGAAACATAAAGTCAGCTTTATGTCAGTTACTTAAAACTAAAAATGTCTTGTGCTATTTTCTAAAAAAAAAACTGAAATTAGCAACTGCGCTTAATTATCATTGAAATCAACTGAAATACTCTAATATCTTGCAAACTACTCAAAGACAACAGAAGAGACTTACTCAAATTGGATGCATAAAAATGTGAAGGCATTAGTGAAAAAAATACGTTGTTATATCTCTTTTTTACCTTGCATGCACTCGAAACTTGAGCTTTTTGCAGTTCCAGTCGAGTTCGCCGACTGCTGACTGCAGTTTTCGCTCAAATTTCGGCTGAGTCATCAGCTGTTTGTTTGGTCGGGCAGTCGGCTTGGCTGGGCGTTCAGAGCAATTAGGAGAAGGCTATAGAAGGCTGCAGACAAATGTCGCTGGCGACTTTCCTAACGGGGCAACAACAACGCGTGAGGCTTTTTGCAGCGGGCGCCGAAAAGTATGCTACACGACAGAATTAAAACTACGCGCACACACAGCCGCACACACACATGGTCTGTAGCTGTAAGCTACAAAAGTGTTTGTGTCCTGGCTATAATCCGTTTTTTTTCCATATTTTTTTGTGTCGCTCACTCAACTCGATTCAGTCATTCCCTCAGCTGAGCTCAGTTTGTTAGCGGATCTCTGCGCGTCAACAGCGTCGCGAGTTGCAAAAGCAGTAGCAGAAACAGTAGTGGAAGTGGTAGTGGATGTTGGTAGAGACCTCACAGCTCTGCAGGAATTTGCGTGTGATTTGCATTGATTTTTTACCTGCTGCTCATACCCCGGCGAGCAAAAATGGTGGCCATCAATTTGAATTGTAAGTAAACGAGATGAAGTGCGAGATGAATGGCAGCCGGGAGCCTGGTTAACGGCGTTGTTGCCGGCGCTTAAATGACGCCCAAGGGGTAGCAAAAGTTTACCGTTACACCGAGTGGTACTAACCACCCACTCCAGTGCCCTCTCTCTTTCTCTTGCTCTTGCTGGAAAATTGCTTGTAATTTAATTTGGCCCGGAGAAAATTTCTCGCAAATTATTTGATAATTGACATGCATGACACAGGGCAACCGCCAGGCAACACCCTTGGCCCATTGAAGCTGCCAAAAAGTTACATGTGTCGTCTAGCAGACGGCTGACACGCCCACAGCCAACACGCTCTGCTGCCAGCTCGCCATCTCTCGTGGCACAAAATAATTTAATTAAATGCAAATTAAAATTATTATTTATTAGGTGGCACTACAACCCATTTCGGGTTTTGGCCGACCTCAGCGTCTCCCTCCAGGCGCCTCTGCTCTTCGCGCGCCTCCTCCAATTGGAAATACCCAGTAGACTAAGGTCCTTCTCCACTTGGTCCTTCCAACGGAGATTTGGTCGTCCCCTTCGTCGTCGCCCATAGTCGACCCTCGCTTCGAATACCTTCTGAGCTGGAGCTTCTTCATCCATACGCACAACGTGGCCGAGCCAGCGCAGACGTTGTATCGTGATGCGCCGGACCACGTCCACGTCGTCGTACAACTCGTACAGCTCGTGGTTCATCCGAATGCGAAAGTCGTCCCCAATCCGAACGGGACCGAAGATCTTGCGAAGAATTTTTCTCTCGAACACCCCAAGCGCTGCTGCATCCGTCTGTGAAATTACCCATGCTTCTGCGCCATATAAGAGCACGGGCAGGATGAGTGTCTTGTAGAGTGTTAGTTTTGTTCGGCGAGAGAGGTCTCTATTGCACATTTGCCTACTCAGACCAAAGTAGCACCTATTGGCAAGTGTGATTCTTCGCTTGATCTCCAGGCTGACGTCATTTTTGGTGTTAATGGCGGTGCCAAGGTACGTGAACTCCTTGACCACTTCGAAGTTATAGCTGTCGGCTACCACATGGGAGTCTAGGCGCCGCGTCTCCCTGCTTGTCGACAGCATATACTTCGTCTTGCCCTCGTTTACCGCCAAACCCACTTTTGCTGACTCCTTTTCGATAGCGGAGAATGCAGCAGTGACATCACGCTTGCTACGGCCAATGATGTCAATGTCATCGGCGTAAGCAAGGAGCTGGACACCTTTATAAAAAATAGTGCCAGATCGATGAACACCGGCTTTCCGCAGAACCCCTTCCATCACGAAGTTGAAGAGGTTGCACGACAGAGGGTCGCCTTGTCTGAAACCTCGAACGGTATTAAAAGGTTCGGAGAGGTTCGCTCCTACCTTGACAGAGCTGATGGTGCTGCTCAATGTCATCCTGCAAAGACGTATCAGCTTTGCAGGAATACCGAACTCAGACATGGTGGCATATAGGCTTCCCCTCGTCGGGCTATCGAATGCAGCTTTGTAATCGACAAAAAGATGGTGTGTGTCAATTCCATTTTCGTGGGTTTTTTCCAGGATTTGGCGCAATGTGAAGATCTGGTCTATGGTGGATTTACCAGGTCTGAAGCCGCACTGATAAGGTCCGATCAGTGTGTTGGCATACGGCTTCAGTCGTTCACATATAACGCTCGACAGGACCTTGTATGAGATGGTGATCAGGCTGATTCCCCGGTAGTTGGCACATATCGTCGGGTCGCCTTTCTTCAGTACAGGACAAAGGACGCTGAGATTCCAATCGTTGGGCATGCTTTCTTCTAGCCATATTTTGCACAAGAGCTGATGCATGCACCTTATCAGCTCTTCGCCGCCGGCCTTAAACAACTCTGCAGGCAGTCCATCAGCACCGGCTGCTTTGTTGTTTTTGAGTCGCGTAATCGCAACTCGGACCTCGTCATGGCTAGGTAGTGGTATATCCACATTGTCGTTGATTGGTGGTATCGGGCTGTTTCCTCCATCGGCGGGATTGGTGCCGTCATCGCCTGCTAGCAGCTTGGAGAAATGCGCCCTCCATAACCTCAGCGTGCACTGCGTATCTGTAACCAGATTTCCATTATCGTCTCGACAGTTAGATGCTCCGGTCTTGAAACCTTGTGTCAGACGGTTGACTTGTTGGTAAAATTTTCGAGCATCATTCCTGTCTCGCAACACCTCAAGTTCCTCGCACTCTCGCTTTTCTTGCTCCCGCTTTTTCCGTCTGAAAAGTCGCCTCTCTTCCTTCCTTTTCTCCCTGTAACGTTCACACGTGGCTCGCGTTGCGCCAGACTGCAGCTTTTTTCTGTAGGCGGCGTTTTTTGCCGCAGCTGCGACGCGACACTCCTCGTCATACCATTGGTTCCGTGTGGGAGGGCGCTTGAACCCAATGGCTGTTTCAGCAGCAGCTCGCATGGAGTGGGATATGTGCGCCCAGAGTCCGCCAGCGTCAACAGGGTGAGGGGAAGGTTGGAGGAGCAGTTCCGAGAGGTGAGTGGAGTAGGCCATTGCTGTCCGTTGTGATCGCAGCTTAGTGACGTCAAGCTTTCGTTGCGTGATGGGGCGTATGTTTTTCGCACGGCATAGCCGCATGCGTATCTTGGCTGCGACAAGATAGTGGTCCGAGTCTATATTGACTCCACGAAACGTACGCACGTCCATCACGCTTGAGGCATGCCTTCCGTCTATCACAACGTGATCAATCTGGTTGCGCGTTTTTTGATCAGGGGACAGCCATGTGGCCTTGTGGATGTCGAGGTGTTGAAATCTGGTACTACTCACTACCATGTTTCGCGCCGCAAATTAAAATGCTTTTATGAATATTAAGCAGACACTTATGGATATTTTATTCTCTTCCCTGCATTGTTTTTCCATCTGCTCGAGTTTTCCCCTCTCTCTCTCTTTCTCTCTCTCTCCTTTGCAATTATTGAAAATGCTTTTTCCTTGCTTTGGCGTGCTAAAAGTTTTCTGCTGAGACTGGAAAATTTTCGAGGGGCCAGAAAAAATAAATGAGAGCGAAAAACTCATCAGCAGAAGCTGCAAAGGCTACAGCAAAGATATTTATTCTAATTGTTGCGTAACTTACATTTTAATACTCCCAGTTGAGTGCAGTTTCCAGAGAGTTGGACGAGGGAGAGAGAGTAGAAGAGGACCTAAGCAGGAAGTTGCCAACGGTTCAGTTACATTCTCATTAGAGTGTTGTGTATATCGCGCTGTATAGTCAGGCTATAACAACCTTTTGACAGACTTTTTATTAAGAATAAATAGAAGCGTAATTTTGCAGCTTTAATATAAAATATTTATAATTTAATACTATATTTGACTATTTAATGCGATTTGTTTTCTTCAAACGACTCTTTTAATGGTAAAAACAATTAAATGGGTTGTTTAAAATCATAAATAAATGATTTAAGATTTTTTAGCTATTTGATAATATGTTCATAATATATGGAAACATATATAATATGTTCCTTGGAGTTTAATATCCTACAAACAATTCTCATACTTAATTAATTAAAAAATCTGTTAAAAAAATAATATAATGAATGATGGAAGGATGTCTACAGATTTTGGATTTAAATTTCCTTAAAATAATTATAATTCCTGATCAATTAAAAATTCTGTTAAAAAAATAATATAAATGATAAATGATTTAAGAATGTTTAACTATTTGAATAGATTTTTTTGGATTCAAATATCCTAAAAATATTTATAATTCCTGAATATAATAAATGGTTTAAGAATTTATAGGTATTTTCACAGAATATACATATTTTAAAAGTATTAAAAAATATAAAATGATTAAAAATAAAAGACTCAGAATAACTAAATTAATTTCAAAACTACGTGTAGTTTGGAAAATTTGTAAATTAATTAAAATAGACTTAGGCGTATAATTTATTAAAGAGTTTATAAACATATTTATAACAATTTACTATTTAAAACTACAAAAACATAATTTTTAAAACGTTTAAAAACTTGTCAAATATTCAGCTGAAAATGCAGTTGTATGTCAATTAAATTGCATAATATTAGTAAAATTTGTCAATCAGTTTAGCCAACTGTTTCGTAACTGCAGGGTATGCTAGTGTCAATCTTTTCACACGAAAATCTCATTTAAACCTTTGCGGCTCGTAGCTTTGTTCCTCGCATTTGGGGCGTATTTAATTGAGCATCTCTGAACATGGCTTAATTCGTGTATTTGCATTTGGCCTTTTGGCTTCGCTCAAGCGCCAATGGACAACACTCTACCCCGCTTCTACTCCTTTCTCTCTGCGTCTAACTGTGACGCCTGCTCTCGGAGGAGACTGACAAATCGTTTCAGCTGTCATAGGCAGATTTTAGCAAGGGGCCTTTCTGAGCTTTTGCATGTGTGTGTTTGAGAGTGTGTGCTTGTGTGTCTGTTTGAGCTTCTGTTTGTTTGTAATTAATGTAAATCATGTCATCAACACTTTGCTAGATGTTTGCCATTAAAATCATTTTGAGATTTATAGCAAATTTTCTAAGCTGCATTTAGCACAAATTGCTGAGGTTGTCCCTCTCGCTCTCAAGCTCCCTCTCGCTTTCTCTCTCTCTTTCAGTTTTTAATTAAAAGCGTGAAATGTCAACGGCTCTTCTACCACACTCGCTCGCAGCCAACATGAAATGCAAGTTGGCAAAACTCTCGAAAAAAGGCGAAAATATTATTTTAATTGAGGTCAACGGCGAGTGTGTGTGTGTGTTTTATGTAGCTGCATTTTACGCTGCTTTAAATTTCTATAATGATGCTTATTATGTTAATGAGAGTTTTTAGTTTACATGGCGCCCACAGGCACACACACATACACACACACAGCATGTGAGATGTGTGCCTGGCTGATCGCTTGATTGTAAAACGCCCACGGATTGCTGTTAGTGCTAAGAAGCCCTTGGGCCACATACATTATGTGCCAACTTTGGCAAATTTGGGGCATTTGAAGAGGCTAATTGCAAATTTTGCTAGAATTGCATAATTAATTTTTAAATTAAAGGAAATTGTTAATTTTATAAATTTAAAAAGTATATATTTTCTTACGATTTTTTTTTAAATTTAGTTTCCCAAAAAGCCGATCTTTAGCTTTCAATACATTTGGCTTAACGGGCTTCTGCTTAGAAGCTTAGACCACACTATGAAGTTCGCTTTACTCACGCAATTGGTTGAGCGAGCTCACCAACACATACTAAGTCTCTCACGGTGACGCTCTCTTGGCAGCTGCATGCACGTATGTGTGTGTTCGCTCAAATTGCTGAGGACACCAACACATATGACATCCGAAGTGCACGAAGAAGGCATTCGTATGATCGAAAGCGCAGAGCGTACTCTTTCTCTCTCGCTATCGCCCTCCCAGACGAAATATCCAGCCAATCTCTCTGCAACTAGACCACTAATGCTGTCAAATTAGCCTTTTTTCCGCCAAATCTAGCATGAGAAAATTTGGGAACTGCTGATTTACATACAGTTAAGCATTAAAAATGCATAGAAATGGTAGATTAGTTTTGTAGAAATGTAGGTAACAGCCGGAAGCAATGCAAGTCTATTTATTTCAAATTGTCAGTGCCTAAATATATAAGATTTATTTAAATGTCTACAAACTACTAAAATATTACTATTTGCTTTGCTTAAAGTTCAAAGCTAATATCAGTTGCTATACAACTAGTCTCCTCCATTCTTCTCGTTCTCAAGTAGGCATTGCTCTCTCTTTCTCTCCAGCCAAAAGAGAATATTATTGAGTGTTCTTCAGAGATCGAAGTCACTTCGTGTAGAGAGTATTACAAAATCTTTATAAATATCTCAAATAATTTGAAAGTACTTAACGTTAAAGAACGATCAAGTTCGTTCCACTGTCACGACCACTCGTTGAAAATCAAACTCGAAAGCGATAAAAACAAGTTGGCAGCACCAAACAAAACTCACTCGCAGTTTCATTGAATTGCATTCACTTTGGCAACTTCAAATTGGATTAAAAACATTTGAATGCTTCGCTGTCTGATCGACTTGAATGAAGTTAAGAATAAGTAAAAAAAAACTGATCGATTTAATTTGCAAGTAAGTAGAGAAAAGGCTGAAGCTGTAGCCAACGCGAGGTCTTGAGATCGTCTTGAGTCTCTTTGTTTGCCTCAGTTGCATAAACAATTTCGATTTATTTGTGTGTCAGGTTCGTACACTCAGCGCCTGCTCTGCCCAACGCTTCACTGGCTTTATTTGAGACTGGGGGCACCTTGCCCTAGACCACGAGTACACTGGCTGAGACTGCGAATTGGAACATTTTTCTGGCTGAAACTGGGACTACAACGTCTTTCCTTGGCTGAGATTGAGAACTGATTGATTGCCTTCTCTTTGTGACTTGTGCTTCAGCGGAGACTGGAACATTTTTTTCCAAATTTTTCCTGTGGAAGCGATTGAAACTGAGACGAGAACCACAGTACCCTGGCTGAGAATAGGAATAAAGGGTCTTTCAGACATCCACTTCAAGTAAGAACTCAGAGAGACGCAAGACTTTTGACTTGACATAATCTTCAAGCAAGATTTCACAGTGGAAGACGCAAGACTTTTTACTTGCGACTTCCTGGCTTCAACTAAGGCTGTGAGCAAAAGCAACTTGCTGTGATCTGTTCATTTCTCTGGAGACTTACAGCTTTACTAAGCTTCAACTGAGACTGGAGCGCCTTGCCTTACCAATCTTTTTCTGCATGAGACCTAAGCGTTTTTCAAGCTTCAACTAGAAGTTTAGAGAAATACTCAGAACTTACGACCTGTGTCTTCCTGGCTTTAACTAATGCTGAGAACAGAAGCAGCTTGTTGGGGACTTCCTAGCTTCATCCTGGTTAAGACAAAGTAGGAGCTCAGAGAGGAAGAAGAGAAAGGACTTAGGACTTGCGACTTTAAGCATTTGAACCTGCTGGGAGACTTCTCTAACCTGAGCACCTTCGCTTCTCTGGAAACTCGCAGAACATCCCAGCTTCAACGTAGACTGCAGCACCCTCCCTACCCAATGATGACACCCTCACTGCATCCGCCAGAACGTCACTTTGGCTACGTGTGCAGCGCATGCAACGCCGCCGCCTTTCTGGGGCGTCGCTACGCCTGTTGGCTATGCATAGACTATCAGCTGTGCGGTAGCTGCTACGACGATGGACAGCTGCCCGCCTCGCCGGAGCACAAGTACTTCCATCCGCTGGAGGTGCACTACACGCACACCGAATACGAGTTCTACTTCGGCGGCGAGCCTTACCTGGAGTCCAATGTGCCGCAGAGCTACAAGTGTGCGCTGTGCGGCAGCTGCGGCTTCACCAGCATGCAACTCTACCGCCACCTGTCGGAGGTGCATCGCGAGCACAAGGACTTTGACGAGTACTTCAGCATACTCTACACACGCTATGTGGCCGACACGGGAGCGGCAGCAGCAGTCGGTGCTGGAGCAGCCGGAGCTCCAGCTGCAGTTGGAGGAGCAGTTGGCGGTGTAGTTGGAGGTGCTTCGGCAGCGACCTTTCTGCGTAATGCAACGAGCATGTCGCGTCCAGTGATCGCATCGCCGCGGCGTCACGTCGAGTCGGCGCTGATCTTTCGCGAGGCACTGCGTCAGACGGGCGCACGGCGTGCCGCACTGCTGGAGCAGCAGGCCATGAGTGTGCTGGGTGAGCTGCGCATGGGTCAGACTTCAGCGGTGGGCAGCAGCGGTGGCGGTGGTCGCTACTACACCAGCAACTGCCTGAACATGTTGCCGGAGCAGGCGCTGCAGCGTCCCATCGATTGCGAGATGCGCACCATACGCAATGCCAAACCTTTGGCGCCGCTGCAGTACAAGCCGGAGCCGCATATGCAGCGACGCATCGCCGAGGCGTGGCCCTCGTTTCGCCCATCTTCGACGGCCACGGCTGCCGGCGATCAGTCGCAGCAGCAGCAGCAACAACACCAGCAGCAGCAGCGATCCGAAAACGTCTTCAGCTTTGCGGGCTCGATGCGTTCCAATGCCTTTGGCCGATCGCTGCTGCCCGAAGATGTCAGAGCGAAGGACAGCGATAGGGATTCACACAGGTTTCTCTGCCTGCAGTTCGAGTCCAGGCAGGAGCAGCAGCAGCAGCCGATCGAGCCGCCATTTACGGATGTGAGTCGCGTTTGCTTCATCGAGGCCATACTCTGCTCCATGCTGGCCGATGAGCAGCTGCATGCAGTCGCCTTGGGTCCGCCGCCAGAGCTAACGCTGGAGTTGAAGTTGAAGCCGCGCGTCAACGATGTGGCAGCTCGGCCAAAGCTCGAAAAGCATCAGGCAACGATTGCGCATTGCCCTCAAGCTGCTGTAATGGATCATTTCTACAGGGGACTCGACGGCTACAACAATTGGTTCGAGCAGTTCACCACCAACAGGCTGGAGACGCTTGCCACGTCGCCGACTTTAACACGATTTATGCCAGAGCCAAGCACGAGTCTGATGATGCGCATCGATTCCGATACGGATGAACCGGACGAGGAGGACGAGTGTGGCGAAAGTCCCTTAGTCCCTCAGGTTGGGACTTTCACTGCGCTCGATCTGAACGGACAGCAAATCGAATTGACCCAGTTTAAAGTAGAAGTGGAAGATGAAGATGCAGGAGATGTCGATGAAGATGATGATGAAAATGAGGAGGATGAGGATGAGGGGGAAGATGAGGATGTTGAAGATGATGTAGAAGATGATGAGGATGATGTTGTGGATTACGAAGATGAGGATTACGAAAATGATGAGAACGACGAGGACGATGAGGGAGATGAGGATGATGAGGATGACAACGATGAAGATGATGAGGAGGACGATGATGATGTTGTGAACGATGACAACGATGAGAATGAAAATGATGGGGATGAGAATGGGGAAGATGATAACGAGGATGATGAAGACCATGAGGAAGATGAGGACATTGAGGAAGATGAGGACATTGAGGAAGATGAGGACATTGAGGAAGATGACGATGATGACTACTATGATGACTACTATGACCCAGAGAATTCCGACTATGCCATAGTTATTTTTGTCAATAAGATCGATCAGGTTAATGGTCATTAATGAGGTGAAAGGAAAGCAAAACTATAGTAAAATATTTAATTATTTTATGGTCTGAAATTAACTCAAGGATTATTGTTGAACCAAGTTACTATATTTATTCAAATTAATAAAGCAATGGTATTTACCTTTGATTGGTAATTGGATACTAGTTATAATATATATGAATATAGGCTTATATTAGAAGCTTCAGCATGTGCCTCGTCTATTGAAAGAGATAAAGCCATAAAATTTGGCAAAGTTTGCAAGTTACAATGTTCAAAGTTAGCACACGCGTAGCTAACTATAATATAGATATTGACTTAAAATATAAACGCAATTGGAAAATAAATCCAGAAGTTATTTAAGAACAAAATCGTTAAAATGAAGCTGTGGCGTGCTAAGAATAATTACTAATAGTCAATAGTCCGAGGTACTCGTCTGTAGCATTATTTAAATGTTACTAGCATATTTTTCGTATATAGTATAATTTCATTCGCCAACAAGTTGGCAGTCCCCATTTGTAGAGAGGCACTTTCGATTCCAAAGCTTGAAACTACTTTACAGTAGGAAGGCGTCTTGAGACTCTGCCAGTTTATCGATTGCTTTGCCTCTGCCACTGATATTCGACCGTTGTACTTTCTGAAATCGAGTTGGCAGCGCCGCTTGTAGAAAGATACGTTTTGTTGTCGGTTTCATCGACTTGGTTTGATTGTCAGGCATTCAGTAAAAATTGTGTTCTGCCCGCTGGAAGAGCATTCAAGTGAAATTTAAGCAGAAAAGTCTATAGCAAAATATATATAGTCCAATCCGATAAGGACAACGCGGCAGAAGCAGTTAAAGAATCCTCCCACTCTCTACGCACAACTTGATTTTAGCAGCATGTCAACTGAAGTCAGCATTGAGCCCGAGCCGAGCCGCTGCCTAAGCTGTGCTGCTCGAGGAGATCTTGGCAGGCGATACGAGTGCGTCGTCTGCGGCGCGGCGGTGACTTACTGCGGCGACTGTTTCGACCAGGGCAAGAACAGGGCCAGCGATAAGCACAAGTACTACCATCCCATGCGGGCCATTTACAATCGCGAGTTCTTCGAGCTCTTCTTCCTGGGCGAGGAGTTGGTCAACGGCGAGGCGCCGCAGAGCTACAAGTGCGCCTTCTGCGACGAGAGAGGCTTCACGGCCGAAGAGCTGCAGTTGCATGTGCTGGAGAAGCACAGCGGTCACAGCGATGGGTCCGACTTGCTGGACATATTGCAGAAGATGAACGCTGAGTCCAGGAAGAAATGTGAGTTGGCAGCGAAGTATGCAGAGATTAGGGTTAGTAGCTGGAGTAATAGTCAGCAGTTAGGCAGAAGCAGGGAAGAATGGAAGAAGTGCGAAGAAGTAGAGAGTAGTTTGGATTAATGGGAAGTTGTAGGGAGTAGCAGGCAGTTTTATTGAGAATTTCGAAGTAAAAGAAAGTATAAGGGGAGTAGTAAGGAATTATAGTCAGTAGAAATAGTTGAAATTTGTTTATATTCATTTTAATTTTAATATATTTTTATTTTATTTTTGTTGTAGCTATTATTAGGTAATTGGAAGTAAAAAAGAGAGAAAGGAACTTATGTAAAGTAGTTGAGACTTTTGTATTTTAATTTTATGTTTGCTTTTTTAATCTTAGTTTTTTATTGCAAAATTTTTTTTTTTGTGAATTTGTTTGGATTTAAAGCTAGATTTGAATTGAGAGTTTTGAATTTTAAATTTATTTTCGTTTTATTTTTTTTTGTTTTATTTTTATTGTATTTTTGTTAAACAACTTTTAAGGAGTAATTGAGATTTTTTATTCGGATTTTTTTCTCATTTATTTTGTTTTATTTATTTTAATTTAATTTTATTATTTTTGTGTGTATATTAGATAATATGGAGTAAAAAGGAGTAGTGTAAACAAATGTTTTAGTAGTAGGGATTTTCTTTTATTTTTTATAAATTTATTTTTTTAGGGATTAGTAAGGAGTAGAGAAAAGAACAGGTGCAAGAACAGGGTCGCTTAGACTGATTGCAGGCTGTGTGTGGGTTAAAGAGACTCTATCCGGCTCAATGGACACTTTAGCAAATTGCGAGGAAGCCGGAGAATAGTTTGAAAGGGTTCAGCATCATCTGCAAGTCAAATTTCGCAACGGCTGAGAACACCTTGTGCGAGATGTTGTTGCTGCTATTGTTGTGGTTGCGGTAGAGTGTTACGAATCTGTTAGGCTAAGCCGAATAGACTTCAAAACACTTGACCCGAACGATGGGTGGAGGTCACTTGGGGCCGAACACTTTGACTTCATTACTCAAAGCCACAACGCAGCAACGAAAGCGAGAACTGCGTTTGTGTGTATGTGATTGACACACTCGCATTATGGCAAATTATGTGTCAACAGCATTAGAAGAGAGACGAATGGATCGACGGGCGGGCAGACAAACAGACAGGCAGGCAGACGGGCAGAGAGACAGGCTATCAGCCTGTCGAGCCGCTGCGACACCTCAATAGTATCCGATTCCGGTTTCCCTTTCCACCTTCTGTTTTGACAACGAATTTTCCACTTCATTTGAGCGCCTCGCAGTGGGTTGTTGTTGTTGTTGTTGGCTGTGTCCATATTTGGGATCTGTTTTGGTATCGCTTATGCCGTAGCGCCAGCTGGCCAAACTGTGATTTCTTCGGCATTGCGCCAGCTGATTTTGCTTTCCCGAGGGTTGCTTTTTAGCTGCGCCTGCCTGAATTTTGCTTAGATTTGCAATTCCTTTTTATTACGCACTGTTCTGCGGTGGAGAATTGCCCATTGTCAGCTGCGCACACGTACAGGGCATATACACAGATACATGCTCATCAGATATCTTGAGCATTATGCGGGGTAAATTACACTATGGAGATTGTATTTCGAGTCAATAATGAGGGGAACGCGAAGCGAATTTGCGGATTTAGATATGATATTATATGAGATTTGCTTGACTCTTGGCATGCATTAGAATAGTTTGGAGTGGTGGAGTTTTTACATAAGTTCATTTATTTGCCGCACTTTAATTGGTAAGCTTAAGAATAAAATGGGAAAGTTTATTTAAGTAAACTATGCGTTATGCTGGATTAACTAGTAACTATTAATTGTTTACTATGAAATTAGTTTTAAGATGCAATTTCAATATCAATGCTTCGATTGCAAGCGCATTTCTTTTTTTTTTGAAGTATATTTTATAAGGAAGAAAATAGCCAAGTTTTTTCACTGTATAAAGAAATATAAAAGTTAGTTTTTTATGTATTATTATCTTATTCCGTTTTTATTATATTAAATTTGTATATATTTTATTAAATTTATATTTTATTATATTACATATTATAATATATTTTATTATATTTAAATTGATCTTATCATTTTAAGTTTTTACTATATTGATAAATATAGAAATGTTCTTATTCCCATTTTATTATATTATATTTTATTATTATATATTTTATTGCATTATATTTTATTATGTTATATTTTATTATAATTTATTTTTTATACTTAAATTTATTTTAACAATAATTAAGTTTTCACTCTATTACCAAATATATAAATTTTTATATATTATTATTTTATTCCTATTTTTATTTTATTATTATATATCTTATTTTACTTAAATTAATCTTACCAAATCAAGTTTTCATGATATTAACAAATATATAAATTTTGTATATATAATTTAATCTTATTCCTATTTTATTATATTTTATTTTATTGTATCACATTTTATTATCATATATGTTTTAATATACTTAAATAGTATAATAAATAATCTTAACAATTCGAATGCTTCCTTAAATTTGCCAAGAAAATAGAGTTCTCTGATATTCTTCACAAAAGAAAGTCAATAAATTGTTTGCAATTTTTCTCTGGAATTTTATTTGCATTTTTTAACGCGAATGAAAAGCATTCCTTGGTAATTTCCATAAAAACAAAGAAGTTTTCCCAGTAATTTTATTGTCTTGTTTCGCAACGTTTCCGATAACGAGCTACTGTAGACTTGTGTGATAATAGGAGGTAATACGATATACAATGTATCTGTATATAAAAATATATATATATATATATATATATGTATATGCCAGACTTGTTGGAGTATTTCAAGCTGATTTCATTGAAGAGTTTCTTGCTATTTTTTTTTATTTCTCCGGAACATTTGTGGAATTTTCATGATATGCGCAGCTGTGAAGCGCATTTTCCGCTGCATTTAATCTCATAATTGTGCGGGGAATTGCACTGGGTATTCTCTCTCTCTCTCTCTTTCTCTTACACTCTGTCTCTCGCTCACTCTCGCCATTGTAAGCTGCAGTTTTTGCTGTTGTTTTTTTCGCACTTTGCCGGTTGCACTCTGCGTATACTTTATGTGTAAGCATGATGCATGGCAGATGAAAAGTGTGAAAATGCTCGCCGCGTTGCCATTAATCAAAGTTGGCGCTCAAAAAGCGTGCAATAAAACGGCAGACAAGTGGAAGCAGCCGCGAAAGCGATAGCAACAACTGAGGCCAAAAGTTAATGTATTGAAAATATATGCGCGCTGCGCCGGAAGTATTTGTAAGCGCGCCTCGTTGTCTGCTTCGACTCCGGCTGCAGCAGCTGGTAACAAAAGCAGCAGAGCAACCTGCTCGATGGGGGGAAAAAAGAGTGTGGGGTGGTAAAAGTAGTGCAAAACTGACGTCATGCCGGACCGAGCACAGCGCCTAAGGGTGGCTTACCCTGAACTATTTGCAATATACACGTACTATGTGTGCAACCCTCCTGGCTACGGCTCTGCCCCCAAGTGAATGCACCCCAGACAAATATTGAATTACTAACGGGGTCGATTTCTTTTGCTTGCCACTTGCAGCCACTGAGATCCGTTGCCAGGAGAAGTCACGCGGCGGCCTCAGCTATGAGGTCATCCTCGCCGAGCCGGCACCCAATGTCGCTGTGCCCAAGCGGCCCGTCACTCCGGGCAAGAATGTCAGCGTCGAGGAGATCGAGCAGAAGCTGAAGGCAGCCGAGGAGCGTCGCATTGTAAGTAAAGACGACTCCTCTGTGTGTGTGTGTGTGTGTGTGTGTGTGTGTGTGTGTGTGTGTGTGTGTGTAGCAGTACTTTAATTATTTCGCCATTTCGCTTGCAGTCTTTGGAGGCACGCAAGATGGCCGAGATCTCCATCAAGCTGGCCAAGGTCGAGGAGGCTACACGCAAGAAGGATGAGATCACCAACGAGTTCATTACTCAGACCAAGGAGCAGCTCGAGACCAAAATGGAGCATCATGTGGAGAAGCGCGAGGCCATCATCAGCGACATGAAGGAGAAGCTAAAGGTGAGCGCAATAAAATAAATATAAAAAATCATTTTTAAATAGAAATTTATTTTTTGATATGCGCTGCGCAGATTCATGCCCAGGAGATCGAGAAGACGCGCGAGACTTTGGAGCAGCAGAAGGCCAACGAGCAGAAGGCCATCGAGGAGAAATTGAAGACGGCTCAGGCCTTGCGCGATGAGAACATCAAGAAGATGTTGGATCGCCTCAAGGAGCATGTAAGTGTGCAGCGCTGACTCTCTTTCTCTCTTTCTCTCTCTTCCTACCTCTCTCTCTCAGTAGCTCGGCTTTTTACTTTTAATTTCTCAACTCATATAACTCTGTACTATATTACTTTGCATGTGTGTATGTGTGTGTGTGTAAATACTAATCGTTTTGTGTTGTTTCTCCATCATCGATTTATATATATTTTCATTTTGTTTTTTCGCTCTCTCATTTAGAACACTATCAAAATTGCCGAAATCAAATCGCAGATCAATCAATTGGAAAATCAAAAGCTCGAGGAGAAAGCGCGCATTATCGAGAACAAATTGTTCACGGCCGAGCAGAATCGCGAGAAGGAGTTGCTCAAGAAAATTGAGAAAGTTCAGAAACTTGTAGGTTCCCCCCCGCCCGCCTGCCAACTTGTATAAATATATATATATATATATATAGAGTATAGTATAGTGCATAGCATAGTTTGTACAGTATCGTTTGCCTGCTTGCGTTCATATTTTTTTTATAATTTAGTTTTTACTGCTGCAGCATTAATCTGAACTCTTGCTCTCGTTGCAGGAACGTCGCGCCGAGGTGGTGCGCCAGAACAAGGCCCAGACCCAGGATATCGATGGCCAGCAGAGCCCCATTGCCTCGTCGGGTTAAGTGCGATTGCTGAACGGAATTGTCGTTGTCGCTGCCGTTGCAGTGTTCCCTCGATAAAGCTGACAGCGGCTGCACAACAGAAGCGCAGAAGTAGAAGAAGAACAACAACAACAACAATACGAAGAAGCAAACAAGAACTACAACACATATTTAAGCAAAACTTAAAGCAACAACAGATTTGCTTCGAAAATTTCAAGTATTATACGAAAGAAAAGAAAACAAGCAAAAAAAAACAATGATAAATCTCAAATTTTGCTGAGCAAAGGCAAGCTGGAAAGGAAGAGCGACAACAACAACTAAAATAACAAAAGCAAACACATTTAAATCGAAACTCAAACTCGAAACTCAAAAACTCAAAACTCAAACTCAAACTCAAACTCAAAAACTTACACTACACTACGAAGCAGAGGATGAGAATGCATGCTGCAAATTAATACGAAATACATTTAGTGAGGCAGAAATTTACTCCAGAATGTACAACTAAAAAAAATCCAAAAAACAAAGCAAACAAAAACATTATACTAAGAACTATCGAAACGCAGTCCAAATTGATTTAGTATTTTTTTTTTTCGTTTTGTTTGGTGTTCAGTTGAGTTTGAAATTTTTCTACACTTGTTATTAATATTTTATATATATATATTTATTTTTTTTGGTTTGATTATGTGCATGTATTTCCGATTGATTTGCAGGGCATTTCACGCGTTCGAATGCCATAAGAAATTGTTAGCAAATTGAATTTGCCTGTCGTTTTTTAGGCGCGCTTTGCCAGCCGAAACCAATCAAATCAAACAAAATTTACTTTACTTTTAGTATAAAAACACACACACACATATATATATTCAAGTATATCGATTTATTGTTTAATTTAATATATAAATATTGCCGTCTCTATAATTTAACATTACATTTTAATTTATTAACCCCGTGGCGAAGTGGTGGAGCGCTCGACACACTGCTGAGCGCGCACTACACTGATAGATATTTCGCTATAAGTTCGCATTTTCTATCTATTGCATAAATGTCAAACAGAAGAATACATAAGAAATGCTTAAAAACTCAATAAAAACCAATACGAAGTAAATAAAAAACAAAACACAAGTTTTTCGTTTCATTTACACGACAACTTGATAGAACAAGAAACTATAATACGAACACCTTTAGGCATTAAACGCGACACACACGCACAAACACACACACACACTCATAGACACTCATGAATACACTCACACGCGCATCACACATATATGAAGTAAAAACTATATTATAGAAATTGATATAAATGCATATTTTGTCTAACGTCAAGTTATATTTAGAGCATAAAGTTGAGAGGCGGACGAGGGCGCAGATTTTTGGATTAAACGAAATTTACTGGGGGGGTCTGAATGAATGAATGAATTTTTAGGCAAATTTTTGCATCAGCTGCGACGACGACTCTTTTCGGACTTATTTGCGCTGAGGATTAGCTTAAATTGAAATTCACACGCCGTTATAGATGTGTAATGTTTCTGTAACTTAACTATGGCAACTATAAAGCAGCATCTAAATATATGAATATGAATATACATACAGTAAAAAAACACAGGCACACACACCCAAACACACACACCCCTCCACGATTCGCAGACACGTGCAAACTTTACGCAGAAAACATCAATACAATTGATAAAACGCTTCGATATGTACTCAATTTACGATATATACTATATATATATTAAATGTATAATCAACACCAATAACCAACGAAAAATAATGACATTTTGTATGATGATGATGATGATGATGATGAGCAGCCGCAGGTGGAATTTTGGAAGCGATTACGTTTCGTTCTCTCTCTAAAGCAAAGCAGCCTATGCGAACGGTTTTCTCTTAAGTTCACGCATAAATTTAACGATAAGTTTACATAAATGAATGACGATAAGTGGAATTCGAATAATGAATGTATAATAAAAATGCGTACTTAAAATAAATGAAATATTTATAATTGGTAGCAAAGTGTGTTTTATTTCAAAAATATAGTGTGCATAAAATAATATTAATTTCTTATGTACGAGTTCTGTCCGAATAGTCCAGCGTACGTCTTAAAAATTCCTAAGCCAAGATTTTTATTTCGTATTCTCTTGTTTTGCATTCAAATTTAACGGCTGCAGTTGTTTACAGTGTAGTGTAATTGCGCGTTAACAGTATTTACGCTTAACAGCTTGACTCCACATTTAACAGAATTGCTCCGCTTGCAAGTCGTACAGCAGCGGTAAAAATAGTTAGCACAGCAGCTGCACCTCAATTAACTGAGCTAAAATAATTCTCATTTGTAGATAATTTTAAGTTTAAAGTAAAGCTCAAAGCAATTTATAGCTCACTGTGCTTGATCTGCCCAAGAAAAAAATGCTAATAGGGCGTTCGTATGCAGATGAATTATTTAATATTCTCTCGTGAGTTTATTTTGCTTTTGTTCAATTCTTTTTAATTTGAAGCGCTTTTGATAAAATACAATATCATATAAATACAATACAATATTATAAAATACAATATTTATCTATATTTTCTTAAAAAGAGTCAGGTTTTTATAGCGTCATGTTTATTTACTTAAATTTTGAAAATATACGATATTTTTGATATTTAATTATAGTTTTACTTTGATCAATTTTTTAAGAAGAGTTTAAATAAAATAGGCATTTAATTTACAAAACTTAAAATAGTTAACGTTGGTTTTCACTGAAAATTTGTATCTGAAAAAATACAATGATTTTATTTATTTAATTAAAGTTTCAAATACAAACTGTGGTTTATAGCCAGAGCAACTTTCAGCCTTCAGGCTGAATTAAGAAATATACGAGGTCTGTCTGAAAAGTATCCGACCTGCAATTATTTATCAGTGCCAGCCTTAGTCTTAAAATTTCCCAAACTGTAGGTTTGGGTATACTAATATTTAAAATCAGGTCGGATACTTTTCGGACAGACCGCGTATATTTATTTATCTTTACCATAGATAATTATCTCGTTTCTATGGGGCAGAGTATTGTATTCTTGGAGCTAAAAGTATCGAAAAATATGGATTTATTGATATTTTAAAATTCTATTTTTTTTTTTCAGTATAGACATTTTTCAAAAATGTTTATAGATTAAAACTTAAGCAATATGCTATTAATATAGTTTGAGATTAATTTAATAATTATTATTGTAATAATTAATTAATTAATTATTATAATTTATTTATTTTTTATTTTGTAACAATTTTCCACAATTTAAAGTATTTTCCAGTTTTTGAAAAGCAATAAAGTATTTATAAATAAAATTAACTTTTTACAAAAGATAAAAGATCTTGTAAGAATGATATATATCTTTCGATACTATCAGCAGGAACACAGCAAAACTTATAGATACTTTCAGCTGGACGCATCGCTGGTGTTGCCGCACCAGAGCAGCAGCACGGCATTTTCGTAGTCAACTGTGCGATGCTGCTCCAGTTCCAGATCCAGTTCCTGTTCCACTTCCATATTCTCATCCCGTTGCTGTTCCTCTGCAGCGACCTGCGATATGGTTGTACTGAAGGTATTCTCGTGACTGTCGCCGCTGATGAAGTGATACTGCCCCGAGGTTGTTGCCAATACCGGCAGAATGGGATTGAAGCTGACGCCGTTGCAGCAGTCGCCGTGCAGCGGCAGCTTCATCGATTGCGTCGCATGCTCCTGCTGCAAATCCCACAGACTCAGCGCGCCGTCTGTGCCGCCGCTGGCCAGCCACGACTGCTGCGGCGTCAGGTCGAACTGGATGCGCTGATTGGTGTGCACCTCGCGCAGGTACTCTTGCAGCGGCTGCTTGTAGTTGCGCATGTCCCACTGCAGCAGCTTAGGGCAGCGGCGCGCTCCGCTGAAGAGCTGCCAGCTGCCGGCAGCGGTGTGGGCATAGCGCAGCTGCGTAATGCCCGCCGCGTGGCCACCGAGCGTGAAGAGCGGCCCCTGGGCCGGCGAGGAGCGCAGATCGAAGTGCTGGATGTAGCCCTTCCAGTTGCCGCAGGTGACTGTGTGCGCGTGCTCCGTGGTCTGGGCGAAGCACGAGATGGCCGTCTTCACCGGGTACTCGTCGTAGGTGCGTCCCGGCCGGCTGGTGCTGAAGATCTTGATGCTGCGCTTGTAGCCGCCGTAGATCTTCTGGCCGTCGTGCGAGAAGGCCAGCGAGATGGCGGCCACCACCTCGTCGACGGCGTCGTAGCCTCTGTAGCTGCAGCGCAGCTGCCCGTCGAAGGCGTCCCACATGTGGATGGGCTCGTGCTGCCGTGTCGCCAGCCAGCTGCAGGCGAACAGTGAGTGTGTGTGAGGATGAGGAGTGGACATGCAAAGCAGACGTACTTACAAGCAGCTGGTAGGATCCTGACTGCTCATCAGCGGATACCAGACGCAGTCGTAGACGGTGCCGCCCTCCGGCACATGCACAGCAGACTGCAGCTTGGAGAGACTGCGATCGGTCGAGACGCTGCTGGCATTGTACAGATCCAGCGGCAGCTCCGCCACATGCATGCCGTCCAGATGCACGGCGACCAGCAGGCACGTGCCGTCCGGCGACCAGTAGCAGCCCTTCGTATAGTGCTGCTGCTGCGCCGACGATGTCCAGCAGCGGCGTCCCAGCTCGACGAGATCGCTGCCAAAGTACGTGAGCTGCGGCGGCACAACTGTCGCCGTGCTGTGTTCGCTCAGCTCGTGGGCTGCCGCCAGTGCGGGCGACTCGTCCAGCGTGTCCTCGATGTTGATCGTCGGCTCGCTCTCGTACAGCGTGCTGCCCTCCAGATCGCCGCTGGCCTCCATGCAGCTGCCATTGGCCTCGCTGGCCTCCTCGGGCTGCTTCTCCCCACTGCCACTGGCAGCAGCTTCAGGCCCGAGCTGCTGCAGCTTCTGGCGCTCCGTTTCGCTCAGACTGAAGCTCAGGCTCGACATGGCGTCCGCGCCGAGCTTCGGCAGCGTCGCGTCCGTCGCCATTGAGTGCTCCATGCTGCTGTCGAAGCTGACGTTGTTGTTCAGCAGCGACGTGGTGTCCTCCCGTTCGGGCAGCTCCGACATAGCAATACTGAAATCCAGGGCTGAGATATGGTGATATTGTAAGGATTCAATCCCCTCAACAGATAAATTCAATTGCAAACTTACTCGCTTCCATGGCGGCTTTTTTAGCTGCTGTGCTCGCCCGAGACGATAACTGCATGCAGCCCTGACGCAGGCGATTGTTATCGATGTTGTGTTGACTTATCGATGTCGGTTTTCACCACAATAGCGCAAATGCTGCTGTTATGAATTTAATTTTATTGTTTCAAATTTAAATATACACTTTACATTTTTTAATTATTATTTCCACAGCAATTAAACGCTTAACAGAATTTTTTTAACACATTCGCATTTTTTATTTGCTTTTATTTGTTGCTTATGCTTACCGTTTGATGGTATAGAATTTTATATATTATTAAGTTATTTATTAGTTATTTTTTAAAATATATGTTGTTTGGATTAAAATGTAATATAATTATTATATATTTATTATTTATTTAGTAATATGTTTCTTGTATGGAATAATATATTTCTTAAATATATTTTATACTAGTGACCCGGCGAACTTTGTTCCGCCTTAATGGCAATAAATAAGCAGTTTTTTTTTTATTTTATTCGAAAAAATCTATATATATAAAAGAAAGTCGTGTTAGTTACACCACTTATAACTCAAGAACGGCAGAAAAGATTTGGCTGAAAATTGGTAGAGAGGTAGCTTAGAGTGCCTGAATATACGTGCTGTGATGTCGTGTCTATCATTTGATGTTTGTCCGGGAAGCAGCAATTGAGTAATTTCTATCCATTTTGGATTACAGGTAAAAGTAATAAAGAGATCTGGCCGGCCGTGATGACGAACATATGTCATTGCGTCTTGTGCATATTCATGCATATGACGTGGGCTACCAATGTACGTCGCCGGCAGAATAGTTAATCGACCAATATTAGCTGCATTTCCTTCAGTACTAACTGCATCACGTAAATGGATGTACTCCTCAGAACGCAGTTTGGCTTGGTTCAACCTAATAAATGTTAAACGTTCCGTTTCTATTTTTACATACATGTCAACGCAATACTGCTGAAACAATCGACGAAACCGCAGCAAATAGTTGTCAGCATTTTGACGAATCATCAAACGATATGCATAATAATTCATTGAGCTAACTTTCTTTGTAGTTTCTTCACCTGAAATTAAAAATTTGATAATTAACCATTTCAAAGGCAAATAATACAGATATTGACCATTATTAAGATACTGATACTTTACCATTCAATGGATTTATCATTTTTATATTAAAATAATATCCATCTTCTCCTTGCCAAAACATCAGTGGGTAGTGCAATGCGTCATATGATCGATGAGTTTCCGATATTTGTTGCAGTTGCCCAGTATCGCGACGTGTAAGCACAATATCGCGTTTTTCCAATTGTTCACCAACAATCAGGATGGCAACTTCGTCTACGGTTGGAGCATTAAATGTGCGTTCGTGTGTTCCAGATGGTCGTTTATCTGCTTTGATGACAACTTTATAGTCATCATTTGGCATGCGCTCTAAAGCACTCTTAAACAACCTGACCAACGCATGATGTTCATGAAGCAGACACTGCAAGTCTTGAAGAATTGCTCGCTTCATTCCTGCATTGATCCCTAGGCGTCGATCAAGTTGTTCTTCCATGTTGCCCATGAAATATATTTGTAAAAATTTATTCTGTGTATCTTCGAAAGGTAGTAATGATCCAATTCGATGGTGAATCTGTCCTTGTATCTACAAAATAAAAACCAGACAGTATTAACTGGGTTATAAACACTTTTTCTGTAGGAGAGTAGTATAATACATACCAATAGATAAACTAAGTTATTCTTTAACTACATTCTATGAAAGTACAAAAATAAATACCTTAAATGTCGGATTAAAACCTCCTTCTTCGATAATGTCTGCCCCAAATGACGTGATTTGGAAACAACTATTGTATTTTCGAGTATTTGCAAGAAAGTGGTGTGATTCTTGTGTTTCGCCGCAAAGCAATGAATACAATGGCTCATGTGGCGGAGTCAACACTGGCAATTTCACTTTACCATTAACGCAGCATAATCCAGGCGTTTCTCCGGAAAACTTTAATGCAACACAATACTCGCAAACAACGTCCATTTGCCCATTGCAAACGCTAGGATGCAAGCTGTAATCATTGCTGCAATCGTATCGAAACGCAGCTCGATTCAAATCAGCTAAATATCTTGTTCTGCGTCGAAAATTATCTATTTGTTGACTTCTGTTGTTCGCTCGACGATTCTGCATTGCCAACCGAGCTGTTTCACGGGCTGCTTCACTTTGCTCTCGTGATTGAGAAGCACGAAGTCGAGCCATACTATTGCTGCGCTGTTCACGTGCAATTTCTTGTTCTTCTTCAGTCCTTTCATTTGCAGTATTTTGTATTCTTCTTGCATTACGGCTTTGTCGGGAAAGATTCGATCGTCTTGGTCGCGGCATTATTAATTAAACTTCACTTCACTTCAATCCACTTGTTAATTATTTATTTAATAGAAATAGTTTTAATATTGATTTCTTACAAATATCAAATTGTCATCCATACGTCATTACATAGCTGTCATTTCACGTCAATTACATAGCTGTCATTTGCGTTTTGTTCCAAGTCTGATTCTTTTTTGTTATACCACGTTTTATAGTGACTGACGTTTCATGTCAAGTCACAGAGGAACGTTGTCGAACGGGATAAAAAGTATCCTATGTCCGTCTCCTGGCTCTAAGCTACCTCCCTACCAATTTTCAGCCAAATCTGTTCTGCCGTTCTTGAGTTATAAGTGGTGTAACTAACACGACTTTCTTTTATATATATAGATTTATGTTTTGTCATATTTTATGTCTCATGCTTCCAATTGGATAATATAGAGCTAAATGTTTAATTAAAATATTTATTATTATTTTTTTAATATATCTGTTGTTTTTTACTCTTGAAAGAATTTAATTTATTATTGATGTACTTATTATTTATTCATTAATAAATCTGTTGTTTTCTACTCCTAATTAAATTATTATATAAAATTAAATTTATTATTAGTATATTTATTATTATTATAATGAATATATTTCTTATTTTATATTCTTAATTGGATGGTATAGAATTTAATAATTTATTTATATATTTATTCTTTAATTATTAATAAACAAATCCAGCAAAAACATATATAAAGAAAGCAATAAAACTTAACAGTGAATCGAACAACAGTAACAGTAACATTAACATTAAGGTGACCGCATGTCTGTAATGGCAAACAGCTGTGCGTGTTGAGTTTAAGCAAAAGGTTGGCGCCAGCAAAGTGGTGAAATTCGGCATTTAAATGAAGACTTGCCACGGTATGATATTTTTCAAAGCTTATATTGTAATTTTAAAGCAAAATAAAGTGTTTTGATTTTGTAAATTGCACTTTTGCTTGCATACACATTGAGAATACACTGTAGCAAGACTGCAACTCACAAATTAATTAGCTTGTGCTAAATTTGCAGATGCTGGAGTACCGCCAAACGGGACTGAGCTTAAGCTTTTCTCGGAATATCGATTAACTACACAAACATTTAAACACGCAACTGTACGAAATTAATTTCAGGCTTTATGTTTGTGGTGCACGCCATTCCGAAGCCTCTGGCCACAGCTTCCGCTTGCAAAATCTCCAGACGCCCGAGTGTGTGTGTGTGTGTATTGATGCGACACATCTGCGCTGACAGCAGTTTTGTGCTGTCATCTGCGTTTATTGAATTCCAAAGCCAAAACTTTTTGCCTGCTCTTTACTTTAATCAGTCTGTGTTTGCTTTTGCTCTTCCAGGCTGCACCTGAGCAGGCTTAACTGCATGATAAACCTTACCGCCGTTCGGCATATTAATTAGGCAGGCTGATCCAATTGAGATGCAGCAGCTCGGCTATTTGCATAATTCAAGAATTTTGCCGGGCAAATGGCGAACTAATATACCCGCACAGAAAAGTGCATGTGGCATCACGGCTGAATGAGCCGCTGCCAATACAAAGAAGCGCACGTAATGCTAAAGCAAACTCATATTACGAAAATACTATACATGCGTATGTATATTTAGCTAAACGCAGGCCATTCAAGTTAAGGCAATGAAAACTAAGAAAACAAAATTTGATTCGTGTTTGCAAATATTTATTCAAGCAGTTGCGCCTGTCGCCATACACACGAGCTACAGGCAGAGTATCTGCTGGTAGGGCTGCTTGCTAATGGTTACATTGATAATCACACAGTCAGCTTTGTTGATATATAAATATAATATACTTGTATAAATAATATAAGTATTTATATAATATTAATACATATTGGACTTAATATCACTATTGAATTGAAACAGGTTACTTAGCAGGGGAATTGTTACTTTTTTAGGCTTAGAATTTTGCAATTTTTTGTTTAAGTGCATTGAGTATGGTTTTCATTAATTCTTATTATTTTTCAATATTTTTAATGCATTACAATTGAGACTAGACGCTTTTTTGAATATATTTTATAAGCTTGAAAATATTAAAAATTTTTACAAATTATTCCTCATTATTAAAAAACCATCTATATTTTCAAACTTATGAGAATTCAAGATTTATAAAGAAGAACCTAAAGCTATTTAACATATTTATATATCTAGGCTATTGATTAATTGAATGACAAGGGCTTCCATATAATAAATAAAATTTTTTTCATTTTAAGTTTTTATTTCATTATTTTTTATATAGACATATTATGTAATTGTCTTTGAATTTAAGTGAATATATGAGTTTGTTAATTTGTAAATAGAAGAGTATGTCGTGATGTATGGACATTTATTTATTAATATTTATTATATAAATACAAAATATAAATATAGAATATCAAGGATTCAGTTTAAATAAAAGAATACCTCGCAATTTATAGACATTTATTGATGCCATATAAATACAAAAATAGAAGTAATTAAATATAATATAATATTACAAAACTTATATAAATAATTATATGATAAAATATATTGTAAAAGATTTTATTTAAATAGAAGAGTATATCGTAATTGAAAGACATTAACTGATGTCAGATAAATAAATAAAATATATGTAATTAAATATAATCTATCTATATATATAAAAGAAAGTCGTGTTAGTTACACCACTTATAACTCAAGAACGGCAGAACAGATTTGGCTGAAAATTGGTAGGGAGGTAGCTTAGAGCCAGGAGACGGACATAGGATACTTTTTATCCCGTTCGACAACGTTCCTCTGTGACTTGACATGAAACGTCAGTCACTATAAAACGTGGTATAACAAAAAAGAATCAGACTTGGAATAACAAAACGCAAATGACAGCTATGTAATTGACGTGAAATGACAGCTATGTAATGACGTATGGATGACAATTTGATATTTGTAAGAAATCAATATTAAAACTATTTCTATTAAATAAATAATTAACAAGTGGATTGAAGTGAAGTAAAGTTTAATTAATAATGCCGCGACCAAGACGATCGAATCTTTCCCGACAAAGCCGTAATGCAAGAAGAATACAAAATACTGCAAATGAAAGGACTGAAGAAGAACAAGAAATTGCACGTGAACAGCGCAGCAATAGTATGGCTCGACTTCGTGCTTCTCAATCACGAGAGCAAAGTGAAGCAGCCCGTGAAACAGCTCGGTTGGCAATGCAGAATCGTCGAGCGAACAACAGAAGTCAACAAATAGATAATTTGCGACGCAGAACAAGATATTTAGCTGATTTGAATCGAGCTGCGTTTCGATACGATTGCAGCAATGATTACAGCTTGCATCCTAGCGTTTGCAATGGGCAAATGGACGTTGTTTGCGAGTATTGTGTTGCATTAAAGTTTTCCGGAGAAACGCCTGGATTATGCTGCGTTAATGGTAAAGTGAAATTGCCAGTGTTGACTCCGCCACATGAGCCATTGTATTCATTGTTTTGCGGCGAAACACAAGAATCACGCCACTTTCTTGCAAATACTCGAAAATACAATAGTTGTTTCCAAATGACGTCATTTGGGGCAGACATTATCGAAGAATGAGGTTTTAATCCGACATTTAAGGTATTTATTTTTGTACTTACATAGAATGTAGTTAAAGAATAACTTAGTTTATCTATTGGTATGTATTATACTACTCTCCTACAGAAAGTGTTTATAACCCAGTTAATACTGTCTGGTTTTTATTTTGTAGATACAAGGACAGATTCACCATCGAATTGGATCATTACTACCTTTCGAAGATACACAGAATACATTTTTACAAATATATTTCATGGGCAACATGGAAGAACAACTTGATCGACGCCTAGGGATCAATGCAGGAATGAAGCGAGCAATTCTTCAAGACTTGCAGTGTCTGCTTCATGAACATCATGCGTTGGTCAGGTTGTTTAAGAGTGCTTTAGAGCGTATGCCAAATGATGACTATAAAGTTGTCATCAAAGCAGATAAACGACTATCTGGAACACACGAATGCACATTTAATGCTCCAACCGTAGACGAAGTTGCCATCCTGATTGTTGGTGAACAATTGGAAAAACGCGATATTGTACTTACACGTCGCGATACTGGGCAACTGCAACAAATATCGGAAACTCATCGATCATATGACGCATGGCAATACCCACTGATGTTTTGGCAAGGAGAAGATGGATATTATTTTAATATTAAAATGATAAATCCATTGAATGGTAAAGTATCAGTATCTTAATAATGGTCAATGTCTGTATTATTTGCCTTTGAAATGGTTAATTATCAAATTTTTAATTTCAGGTGAAGAAACTACAAAGAAAGTTAGCTCAATGAATTATTATGCATATCGTTTGATGATTCGTCAAAATGCTGACAACTATTTGCTGCGGTTTCGTCGATTGTTTCAGCAGTATTGCGTTGACATGTATGTAAAAATAGAAACGGAACGTTTAACATTTATTAGGTTGAACCAAGCCAAACTGCGTTCTGAGGAGTACATCCATTTACGTGATGCAGTTAGTACTGAAGGAAATGCAGCTAATATTGGTCGATTAACTATTCTGCCGGTGACGTACATTGGTAGCCCACGTCATATGCATGAATATGCACAAGATGCAATGACATATGTTCGTCATTACGGCCGGCCAGATCTCTTTATTACTTTTACCTGTAATCCAAAATGGATAGAAATTACTCAATTGCTGCTTCCCGGACAAACATCAAATGATAGACACGACATCACAGCACGTATAGTCAGGCACTCTAAGCTACCTCCCTACCAATTTTCAGCCAAATCTTTTCTGCCGTTCTTGAGTTATAAGTGGTGTAACTAACACGACTTTCTTTTATATATATAGATTTTTTCGAATAAAATAAAAAAAAAACTGCTTATTTATTGCCATTAAGGCGGAACAAAGTTCGCCGGGTCACTAGTATATTATATAGAAACTCAGTGTAAATGGTCAGCCTTCCAGCAATTTCTAGGTACGAGCCTAATTAAATTTCCTGTAAGCATCAAAGTAATTCTCGCTGCTGCACTCGCCTCAATTTGCACAATAAATCAGCAGGGGCTTCGGCATTATTGAATATTCATTATCTCGCAATTTGCTTGATCAACAGGAATTCACAGCGAGATGCGCTAAGAATTCGTCATCTTTTGATTTGCACTACGCATTAGAGCCCCTCGGATGGTTCAGTCGGGGTCAGTGCGTGTGTTAATGCTGCAATTGTAGGGCTTATGAACGGAACGCTTTAGGCCAACGCTCCGAATGCTGCTCACGTATGAACGAGGAGGCTCTCGGAAGGGGCCCGAGTGTGTCCTAATTTAAATTGAGCGCAATGACATCTCGCAAAACAGCCTGACGGTTGACAGAACGTTTCTCCCAATGGGCTGGGAGCTATGGCAGGACTTACGCTTCGTCGAATCGAATGTCAAATGAAATTTAGATCGAATTACATTTTTTGGAATCAATTAAGGCAAATGCCGTGCCGGCCAGGGCGTGCCCGATATAAAATATTTACGCCATTGTCTGGAGGCCATGCTACTGCCCCGAGCCCACAAAAGCATAAGAATAGTTGCCGCTGGGCGTTGTCCTTAGGGCTTCCTGGCTCCAGGCCGCACCCATATCTCCCGAGGGAGGCCCTGCGTATGCTTTTCAATTTGGCCATTTGCGTGAGGGCGCGGGCGGCAGGCTTGCTACAGCTACCCGTAGCTGGCTCCAACTGCAGGCGAGTACATAACTTGGCCTCAAGTTCTAATGCTACTTTATGTGGCATTGGGTTAAGGCATATATTTATGCCTGGTTACCAAGCGCCCCGCTTGCCTGCTGCTTTTTTGTTTTGGGCTTGGCAACTCACCTGCAGGGCGAACTTTGCGAGCGCAAGCCTTAGGAAGTTCCGTTTGCGCTTTTCGGTAATATTCTAATGGAGTTTTATGATAAGTCGTAAATTGTCTTTGTTCGACGCGAAGAAGACACTCGATATACCATATGTGGGAGAGTTCATTGCACTTTTCCCTCTAAGGATTCCAGTGCTGCGGTATTTAAAATATGCCCCCAGCCAGGGGAGCGGATGGGGAGCTTGTTTTGTTCGAGGCTTTTTTTTCTGTCGATGTCGCATATTTTTGGCAGTCCTTTTCAGTGCTTGCGCCGCGCATTGTCAACTTGAATTGTGCTATATTTAAAAGGGAAAATGGGTAGGCGTGGGGCCAGCTAAAGAATAAGTTTATGCCCAGGCGGTAGACCAAAAACTCATTTTCACAGTATTCATGTGGGACTCATTAGGCGGGTTTTCTTAGGCTTCACAGCCTTTTCTCTGTGGCTTTTGCCAGCTTCGCTTGTTTGCTCTGCATCCCTTTTGGCCCGGCCCGATTGTTGGCAATGCGGCCTGTACAGAGATATTGGCAGAGATAAGAGCTGCAGATTCTCGCTGGATTTCGCATGAATATTCATGCTTGGGGAAATGAGTTAAGACGCGGCCTGAGGTGTATAAATTAGCATGGAATCGTCCTGCGAGAGAATTTTATTGCTGCGACAATAGTCAATATCTGGCAGTGCATGAAATCTTTATTAGGCCGCTTAAATGGGCTTTAGCATTTGCCTCCAGTCTCTCTCTTTTTATTCTGCTGAATTCCGCCTTGACTGAAACAATTGAATTCGAAACAATTCGGTACAAGTGTCTGGGCTTAAACGTTGCGAATTGCATTTTAAAAGACATTCAGCAAATCCCCCAAAACGACTTTAGAAATTTGCATTGGCAGGGAGTCCTAGATAAATGTCAAGTTGTTGTTGTTGTTGTTATTGTTGTTCGTGATGTTGTTAACGTTGTTCTTGCTGCTGCTGCTGATGATGATGAGGATTTTTATAGCGACTATAAGCAGCTTAGCTGATAAAAACAAACAAAGCTGACAAACAGGCAAACGTACGCTGCTGTTTGATACCCTGTAGAGATAGAATTTATCAACTCAAAATGTAAAATACTAATATGCGAGATCGTTTTTCGTGGCACTTAATTTTTAATATGAGCGTCATATGCTTAAGTTGTACAGGAATCTGTAAGCCAAGTTTGAAGTCTTTAGCTCTTGTTATGGCAAAGTTATACCTGTATATACACATATTTCGTTATTCAAAAGAGCGTTGGGCGTGGCACTTTAAATTTAAAAAAAGTATTGGCTGCGTTTAAGTTATATGAATCTATATTTAAAATTTCATAACTTTAGCTTTTCGAATAGCAGAGATCTACGCCTTTATACATATTTATAGTGATATGAAAGGGAGTTTGGCTTGGCACACATTATTTTTAAAGAGCGTCCATTGTGTATAAGAAATATAAAGCTGCATGCGAAATTTCAGTGCTCTAGCACTTCTAATAGCAGAGATCTACAGGTTTATATGCATTGGCAGTGATTTTAAAGGCAGTTGGGCGTGGCACACAAACTTTCAAATAAACATTAGCTGCCTGTGTTACTGAAGTATGTATATATCAAATTTTATGACTCTTTATGTTGTAATAGCAGAGATCTAGGCATTTACCTAGACCAACTGAGTGATGAATATGGGTAAGTTAATCGTTTTTACAGTCTTACTGCCACTGTTTGCCTGCCTACTCGTTTGTACACCTGCGCAAGCATAGCATTACCATTTGAAGTCCATTACAGGGTATCAGAACACAAAAAGTTGCCGTCATAAATAATTCGCTTAAGCATCACGAATCCCAAACAGAAGCCCGACAGATTTCAAGAGGAACAGCAACAAATTGTCTGTGTTATTATTGCGACTGCAATTGCCGCTTGCTGGCGACGTTGCTGCCGGGTGGAGGCGGCGGGAGATGCTGCTGATGTATCAATATTGATGATTGATGAGCTCGCCCCAAGGTTGCTCCACTTCTGGGGTGTGCGTTCTGAGTCTGTGTGTGTGTGTTCTGAGTGCTGCGTTCGCGTTTGCCCGCAAAGAACTTGGGCAAATAAGCAGATAACGCAGATTCGGCTATAAAACCTTGCTCGATGCGTTGGGAAAGGGCACAGTCTTCGACTGATTATTACAAGATGTTGCAACTCCTCACTTATCTCAGCTGTTGCCTGCTGCTGGTGTCTGGCACTTCGCTGGCGGAGCCTGAAGAGGAATACTTTGAGCCAGTGGAGCCTGCAGATACCGTGCCGTGTGGTGCAGCAGTGTTCGGGCAGCAGAAGATCAACTGGTCACCCAGTGCCGAGGGCGAGGATCCGCTCCATCAGCTGGTGAGGAAGACACGCGCTGCCGAGCAGCAGGTGAGCACAGAGGTTGCCGATTCCGAGCTGAGCGTGACCACAGATCAGCCGGAGCAGGACGTGACGGCTCAAACGGAGGCAACTGCGCCGCGTGACGATGCCGCTTGCCCGAGCAGCGCCGAGCGCGGCCTGACACGCCTCATACGCAACGCCCGCCCACTGCTGCCGCTGGATCGACTGCGCAACATACTGGCGCACGCTGCGGAGGATGCGGAGGTGCGTGAGCTGCTGAAGCTGCTGCGCAGCGAGCAGTTCAAGGAGCGCGTGAAGCGCCTGCGTGCCACACGCGAGGAGGGCATACTGCGGGACTTCATCTGCCAGGGCCTGAAGCTGAACCACGGCTACTTTTTGGAGTACGTGCGCGTCTTTCTCAATCTGAATACGCAGGAACGACCCACTGGTCCGTTGCCACAGCGTCGCCGTGGCGTGCGCGGCTTGCTGCAGGATCTGCGCGATTCACTGCCTCGTGCCCAGCTGCGGGATCTGTACAGGCGGCAGCTCGCTGCCGACTCGGAGCTGGCTACCGCAGTGCGTCGCTTGCGCAGCTCCGAGTTCCGGCGCCTGCTGAGCAACGTGCGCGGCCTGCCCGAGTATCGCGTGGTGCGCATCGAGCTGGAGCGTGCCGGCGTGCCGCTGCAGGAGGTGCTCAATCTGGTGGCCAACGCCTTGGGCTGGGGCGCACTCGACTTGGGCAGCGAGACGCTCATCGTGAGTGCCTAGAGCGAGAGAGAGAGTGAGCGAGAGCGAGAGCTCTTTCTGGCACGAGCCAGCCTGCCGACCGCCGACCGCCGTCGTCTTCAATTATGAATTATGAATCAATCAATCGTTTAATCAATCAAATCTTCAATTCGATTTTCTCTGCGATATTAAGTCAACACCTATTAAATGCAAGTAATAAACTTTTCGATCCACTTTGTGTGTGTTTTTACGTTTGTGTGTGGTCTGGTTGCCCCTGTTGGGCAGCAAATGCATAACTCGTTCGCTGCAACTGCAACTCGAGCAAGCAGCTGCGCCGACGCGTGTATGCTCTACAATAGCAGTAGTAGAATTCTCTTTAAAATATTAGATTGTGATTTCACTCAAATTTTGAGGAATATTGCATATAGCATATATATATATAATACGTAAACTCTAACCCTTTTGCTTTAGTAATTCAATTTTTATGCAATTTAGACAGCTTATTGGGATTAATATAGATTTGGCTCGTTCAGTTGCCAGACAAAAACGTATTTGAAAACTGTACAATACATAATTTTGATTCTACTTTTTTTCATAGTATATAGTGAAAAATAAGAATCTGCAATAAGTTTTATCAAAAAAGGCTGAGAAATATAAAGTCAAGCATACAAATTTATTACTTAAAACTATGCAAAATTTATTTTTAAATATATACATTTAAAATATTTATATATATATTTTTAAAGACATTCTATGTACGTTAACCGATCTATAGTCCGACTGCAGTGGAGCTCAATATTATAGCAGGCTCAGATTGCGTAAAATCAGTATATTTCAACTTTCTGATATAATATTTATATAATATATTTTAGAATAGTTATTTAAATTTTTTAAATATTTATATCTGCTATGTACGTTACGTTAACCGATCGGACTTTATACTGCGGTGTAGCTCAATATTACAGCAGGTTTAGTCTACGTAAAATACAAATATTTTAACTTACTAGGTTTGCCCAATATTCCCAAATATTTATATTATATATTTTTAAATCTATAATATAACAATGAATCGCAAAATGTGTTGCTAAGTGCATAACTCAACAACACCTGGACCAATTTGGCCAAATCTTTTTTTAAATTGTTCGTTGAAGTTCAAGGATGGTTTGCACTGCGAGAAAAATTAGAATTATTGCAGGGAAAACCATAAAAATGACCATTTTCTTTTTCCCATACAAATTTTCCCGGCCACTTCAAAGGAACCTTTGATGAACACGTCAAAATAAAACACACCTTTATACATTATTAAAATACATAATACATAATACAAATACTTTTGTTCACCGAGCAGCAAGGTAGTTTTATTTATTTTAAAATTTTAAAATCCCTCGGCCACTAACCTGTGCGTTTCTTTTGTATTAGTTTCGATGATGTTATCTGCTTTTTATGACTTCAAATCATATCAAAATTAAAAAAAAAAAAATGTCTGCCACCAAATAAACTGAGTTTGCTTTTGTCAAGGATGGTTTCTTTATGGTTTTAAATTATAATTATTTCTGGATAAAACCTAAAAATAGCCATTCTCTTTTTCCCATACCCCTTTTCCCGGCCACAACAAGGAACCTTTGACGAACACGTCATTACACATTATTAGTAATACATAAATAGTCTACTTTTGTTCACCGAGCAGCAAGGTACTTTTATTTATTTTAAAATCCCTCGGCAACTAACCTGCGCGTTTCTTTTGTATTAGTTTCGATGTTGTTATTTACTTTTTATGTGTATTGCATATCTAAAGTGCAGTTTTTTCATTCGGTTGTTGAATTTTGTGGGATGATCCATCATTGCTATTCGCCGAGAAGTAGGTATGTATTACATCAGTCAAAAAAAAAAAAAAAATCGCGTTATCAACACTGTTTTATTATTTTTCATATCCAAATTTTAAATAAATAAAAGAATTCGTACGGCATAAAAGGATTTGACTTCAAGTCAACTGAATCACGAAACAAATTCTTATATTTTTGAATTAAAGACACAATGAACACCCCTTAAAAAATTTATATTTACACACTTCTTAGGAAGAAGGTAACAAAACAATTATTGTATGAATAGTTGCAATCGAGGGTGTCCATACCAAAAAAAAAATAAAATAAAATGCGAGCTTACCAGATCCTAACCCCAGGAGAGCTGGTCACGAAACAAAATTACAAACAAAACACCAATATTATTAAATTCAATAAAAATTGTTAGATTAAATACATAAAAAAAATGCGAGTCTACCAGATCCTAACCCCAGGAGAGCTGGTCACCGACTGAATATTTTAGGCAGCCAACATTAGCTCTAAACTTCGATTGTGACAGATTAAACAGTTTTGCATTTCGGTGTAATCTAAATCCTATCGATAATACTACAGTAGAGTTGCCTAAGCTAGTATTTATATAAATTTTCTTAGCTCAATATTATAGCAGGCGTATCTTCTGTGAGTTCGCTTAATATTCCAAAACAAAATAAAAAATCCCACTTTTCGCGAGCAATAGGCGTCGCACTACAACTGTGAAAATCACATAATCAGCGTATGTGTATCTGTAAGCCACATGCCAATTTTGGTGCACTAGCACTGTGTGTTCAAACCTTTCCAACTCGACGCTGCTATTAATACTTAACAAGACACTATATATATATTTGTATGGCTGGTCGGTGTGATTCTGCCTGCGGTCAGAGTAAAAAATACTTGTTGACGTCTTGCACGGGCTATGGGGTATGGGGAATGAGGACTCAGGTACGGGCACGAGCGCAGTGGATCAGCGATGCGGGCTGTGGCAATGCCATGTTTACATCACAGCGCAAAGTCGCCCGAAACCACTTCAAATTCGTTCAGGGTCAAAATCATTAGAGCACACAGTTTCAGTATATTTCAGTTTCAGCTCGAGATTGTCGTTGTTGTTGGTGTAGCACGTCGCAAAGCGACGCGACGCGCCGCATGCTGCTGCCTGTCCGACTTTGCCACGCGGCAACAACTACTCCAAATTGCTGCCACACATGTTGCCCCTGCGTCGCAGTCGCAGTCGCAGTCGCAGTTAGCGTCGCCGTCGGCATCGGCGTCGCTTCAAAAGAGTTCATCAACTGTGAAGCTGTCAACGCGAACATCTAATCGAGGCAACAGTTGCCATAAACAAATTACAAACATATCAACTGTGGCTGTGGCTGCCGACGAGTGCCTAAAAATACTCGTGAATACACTCGAACAGCCAAACACTCGAACGGGGGAAAAGGCAAGCGCGGAGGTTTACGGAAATACGGAAAATTATTTATTGAAGTCGCCAGCGCAATGACAAACAGCAGCAGCAGCAACAATAACAAGAACAGCAGCAGCAACAGCAGCAGTAACAGTAGCAGCACCAACAGTAGCAACAACAACAGCAACAATAAGAACGCATAGCAAACAAGCGCAACGCACAACGCAGAACGCAGAACGCAGAACGTGTCAAAATAAACAAACATTGCGCAAATGACAACAAACAAATCGTTCGACTTCGCTTAAATGTACATATGTGCGCTATATACACACGTATGTATGTATGTATGTATGTTTACATGTCTATATGTATTTAGGTTTATGCGTATAGGTACTATCGAGCAACCTTTGCAGCGTTGCAATACAATTTGCTGGGTATCAATTTACAGAGCTACGATTATCTTCGAGTGTGAAGGCATTGCTCGGGGCTTCGATTAAATCTGAAGCCCTGAAGCTCTATCTGTAATAATACAGAGCTGTGTAGCTATAGAATTGCTAACGACTTAATAAGTTGCAAATCAAACAGAAGTTTTGCTTACTGCAATACAATTTAACAAGGAAACTGCAATCAAATATACTAGTATACCAATTATCTATATATTTCTAAAACTAATAAATTAATTAGATTTAAATTTAGATAAAGAAATCTTTGTATTTCTATCTTCAGCAACTGTATAAATTTACGACCATCAGTAGATATTTTAAATATTATCCATAGATTTTATATTACAGATATGTTGGAGTTATGATTTATATTTGCTTCTATTTCTAATAATAAATTAATTCATATATTTTAGAAAATGTATGCACAAATAAATAAGTATTTAAAAGAAATTTCTATCTTTCCTAAGTTTAGAGCAATCAGTTGATATTTTAGATATTATCCATAGATTATAGATTTTTTATTATATAAATGTTAAAATTTTAATTTATATATCTAATAATAAAATAATTAATATATTTTAGAAAATGTATGCACAAATAAATTAGAATTCAAAAGAAATGATTGTATTTCTTTCTACGAAAATTGTGTAAGTTTAGTGTAATCAGTAGATATTGTAGATACTATCCATAGATTATAGATTATATATTATAGAAATGTTAGACTTATAATTAATATTTCCAATAATACAATAATTAATATATTTTTCAAAATGTATGCACAATTTATTTAAAATTAAAAAAAAAATAATTATATATATCTTCTGAAATTTCTTATTTAAGACTTAATTTACTAATTTTCATAAATTAGAGCGACAATAAAACTATAAAATAGTAAAGTTGTAGAAAGAAATAGGTATTTTAAAAGGTGTCTATACATTATCTGCATATATATATAGATTTCCTGTAGTTTCAGAAGTTATGGATAAAATTCCTATGAAACCTAAGTAATATATCATGAATAATATAATATATAATATAATAATAATATATCTATATCTTTCTGGCCACCTTATCTTTACAGCCCAGTATTACACACATATATTATATGATCAAACTATATATTAATTGAGCCCAATGCTGCCACTAACATCTGTTCTCTAATATTGTAGATATATTCTGATAAATTGCATCCAGCAGAAGACTGGAAATAGAAGAGGAAAAACTTGAAATACCATAGACAGCAGCAAAAGACTAGCGATCGCACAATAAACACTGAAATTAGTGAAGAGACCGTTGAGGCCCCTCACTAATTGAATGCACTCAACTGTAGTTATACCATAACTACCATAACTATATCGCATGTACTTATGTATGTCCCGACTGCGATTATACGCTCCACAGCACAGCCAGATCATTAGATAAGGCCTGAGTGTTTTAGTTTATAGACTGAAATTAAGAAATTAAAAATGAAACGGAACTGAAGTTGAATTGAAACTGTTTTGGAATAGAATTGTAATTTAGCTGAAATGGAGTTGGAACTAAGAATCGAATTGAAACTCAACTTACACTCAACTGATTTCAATATTAAACTGACTTAAAATAGAATTGAATTAAAAATTAGGCAAAAATTAAATTTAAATTGTGATTAAGCTGATACAGAACGGAAATTGAGTTACAATTGTATTGAAACTAAACTAATCCCAAATTTATATGGAGCTAAGTTGAAGCTGAGCTGAAATGTAACTTTATTTAAGTTGATATGGAATTTTAATGGAACTGAAATAAAACTGAAGTTAAGCTCGAACTGAAATTAAGTTGAATTGAATTGAACTGACTCTGAGCTAATGTCAAGCTTCAGTTAACTTGAAATGGAACTGCAATTGAATAAAAATTGAACTGCAATTGAATTGAACCTGAGTTAAAGTGGAAATAGATAGCGTTGAAACTGAATTGAAACTTAGTTTCAATCGATTTGGGGCTGAACTGATCCCAAGCGCTAATAATGCTGCAACTAAACTGAAAGGGAACTGGAATTGGGCTGAAATGGAACTACTCTTCCATCAATTGGTCGTCAATTACAGGCGCATTATTGAAGCTCTTTGCGGACTTCTGCCGCGATTTGCGAGTCTTTGCAGCATTTTCTGACTTATTGTCGTGTTTTGTTGTCGTCTTCGACAGCGTGCAACATGTTCGTTCCGGCATTCAGACACAATTAAGCAAATGTCAGAAGTGCAGTGAACCCATTTTGTCGGCTCAGGTAATACAATAGCAAGCGTTGGCCCCTCTACTCGCTCCTCTTCAGGAACTGCTCTCACCCGCGCTCTGTTCCCAGTTGCATTCCCGACGACGGCAACAGCTGGCACCTCAACACTGGGGAGCACAACTGCTTGCCCTGCCCAGTGCCCCTTTTCCCTTTCAGGTTGCCCAGCTCCAGTGGCAGCTCCACTTTCAACTCAGCTGCGTGCCTCTTCCGCCTGCACTCAGCCATATGAAACCGGCGTTCGCGTTGGCGTTGCGAATTTCACTGCAATTGTCTGCGCAGGCTGGGACGGAGCAGGGGGAGTGGCTGCATAGTCTGCCATTAAGTTGGCCACGCTTGGGCAGCTCAGCTCGCAGTTGTTGCAGTTGCAGTCGCGATTGCTGTCGCTGTTGCAATTGCTGTTACCCACGCTGTCTGCTGCGGGCTGTCAAATGTCGCTATCGTTGCCAAGGCCAATGAACTGCTCGCTGAACTGCTTGCTGAACTGCTCGCAACTGCTCCGCATACTACCAATGATCTAGCGCGATCCACGCAATCTTCGCCCGAGCTGTGATTTGAGGCCAAGAACTCGCCGCCCGTTTTGGCCATGAATAGAACGGCTTTTGACGTCATCGAAGTGATTAGAAAAACTCACTCACACACACACACGTAGAGAGAGACACTAGAGGCTGCCACGCCAACGGAAGCCATTAGAAGAGAGTGGGCAGGGGCAGGTGTTGGGGGGCTTGTTGTAGGCCTGACTCGCAGCCGGGGACTGGGCCTGGCATTCCAAGCAATTAATAATAATTTCCGCTGCTCGAACAAAAAGCCAAGCCGAAGCTTCTGCAGCAGCGAGTGATCCATTGTTGTTGTTGTTGTTTTTATTGTAACACACCGAATTCACAGCTCTATTCAGCTCTATTCGCGGCAGAACTACAACAAAAAAAGAGAACGTTGTAGGCATAGTTCGCTTTTTTCTAGCTTTTCCTCAGAACTTTAGCTTGGGCCTCACTTTGAGGCTTGTCCCTTGTTTCTGCTCAAAGCGGCATTGAGATCTTAGCAGTCAGATATATAGAGTACAGCATATAGCCAGTTTCCTGGCTTTGGCTTAAAGGAACTCTCCGCTCTGCTGGACTGTAAATTATGCAAATATCTTTCCTGGTTTTAAATTATACAAATTTGTGAAGTTTCGCAAAAATACGAAATGCTTTTGAATCAGAAGTCATTTTTGATTTAATGCTTATTTCTATAGTTTAATCTGAAACTCATTCCTCTGTCTTGAGTTCGATAAAAAATTTAAATTTAAGAATTGCAAATTATTTCCATATTGCAATAACTGGAAAACTTTTTCGATATTTAAAATTTTTCATTCTAGCATACGATATTCTCTGGAATTCCTTTACATCCGCGAACTGCTTCAGTTCTCAAAGAATTTAGTTCAATTTGAGAACTTGAATTTATTCAACTGCTTTTCCAACAAATTCAATTGTTGAAACTGTTAGGATTCTTCGCCTCAAAGCCCTCAGTTTTTGCTCGCTGATAACTGTAATTACGTAATTTTATGTACATAACTGAAGCTTTCTTGCGCTTTGGACTGGGAACCCGCTATTAACTACTTAAGGCTGGGCGTTACGCACCACAATTCACGCCCAATCAAACGCACCACCGCAAATGCTCACTGAACTAAGGCAAACTCCAGTCTAAGCGAACCGAACCGAACCACAAATCAAATTAAAATTCCAAATATGTGAACACAGAGTAAGCAGAGCGATGGCCATTTGTCTTCGGGTCGGTGCGGGGGCCTTCCCAAGAATCGCTGCAAAGAACTGCAGTGCGTCGATAGTTGATCTTCTAACAACAACAACACGAACAACAAGCGCAACAACAGCAACAATTGGTGCAACCAAACGGCAGGCAACTCTTTCGCCGACTTCTGACCACGCATGACTGGACGCTTGCTGGAGCGCTTAACCCAAATAAAAGCCAAAACAAAGAAGTGTTGAGTCTCCCAGGTCGAAGAGAAAATACTCTTTGCGGGTCAAGTTTCAGCGTGAGTTTTTAGTTATAGATTGTTGAAAAAATATGTTTCCATATAATTGCTAAATTTTTTCGAACTAATTAATTATTTAATTGAATAGATAAACTCAACTTTGGTAGATATTCCTAATTTTAAGCAACTTATGTAATTGATTTAAATTAATATAAAGCCTATGCTATCTCTCTTTCAGTAAGACTTACCAAAATTTGAATTAAGATCGGCGCTAAAAAGATATAGTCCTTAGTTCAATTTTTGCTAATTATGTCTTAAAGATTATGTCATATTTTTTATATTTTGTATGAAAAATATATGGTTGTTAGTTCAATGCCTGTTAATTTTTTTATAAAGATTTTTTGATATATTTTGTATGATGTGAATAATAATAATAAATAATAATACTTTTTATAAATTAAGTTATTATGTATATACAATAACTATATGTACATAACTATACATTTCTTTCTCTATTATATAAATATTATATTCCTATGTATTGCTTCACTTGCCCAACTCCATTGTAATAGTCAGCACACTCAGACCGTTTCTAGTGTACGCGTACAGCATGGTGCGCCTGCACTACACAACTCCGATGACAACAATGCGAGAAATTACAAGAGGTCGCAGCGCATATTCAGCCACCGCCGACGCCGTCGACGTCGCACCACAGACTCGCTTTAATCAGCGCTTTTTGAACTGACAAAACAATCGCCGGCCGGCACTGTCCAGTCTGGTGCTGAGTGCTCGCTGTCCCCCCGCACTGCTGCCAGCCCCTATACACATACTGTAGTTCCCCCAATTTTTGAAAACTTGCTGAGTTTCCAATTGAGCACAAAGCACAAGCCGGCGGAGCGGGTTCAATTTGTTTGGTCAGCCAGCGAGTGGGAGCGGTAGGGACAGAGGGGAAGCGAGAGAGGATAGGGGAAACTGGTAGCGCACTCTAGGCAGTGGGTTAAGTGCGTTTTATGGTTTGTTGATTCGAAAAAGCCAAGGCGTGTTCCCAACCAGCTGAAACTGAACCCAGCAACGGGCGGGCTGTAGCCCCTCGGGGGAAGCTCGCGCTCCGGAACGTTATTACAAAACTTTACACTGTGCGCGCGTTGGCGACACTTCTCGGCCTTGTTCGGGTCAGTCGGGGAGGCACACAGTACCGCCAGTGCCGTCAGTGCCGTCCGTTCCGTTGGTCCCACCAACCCTCTCTGTCTTTCAATGCGAAATGATTTATGAAGCTGGCGCTTGGTATTTGAAAAAGGCCTCGCAGCGTTTCGTTAGATTGAAGTTCGGCGAGTCGAAAGTTGCTTTGGCCCTCGATTGGGCTAGAGGTGCGACTTTATAGGTGACACTTGGGGAATTAATCACGCGCAGCTAATCCAATAAAGTACAATAGTAGTTCTGAGTAGCCTTTAGAAATTCGAAATGTCTCGACCAGGCAACGAGGCAGGGCTGCAGATCTGACTGCCTGCTCTCGATGGCCATTAGCATATGCCACAAATTTGTTAGTTCTTCAACAACATCGACTTAGTATTGGCTTCAACTTGCCTTTCTCATGCTAATGCGACAGCTTTAGGCCGTGTTTTACAAGCTTTGGTTTTATTTTTATGAATGAACGACTCGACTTCGTTTAATGAATGAAAATGGATTTCTGATTCGAGGTGCAACCAACGCGCGCTGCATGCTTTTGGGGCTAAGCCCACGCGAGGCAAGTGCAACAATCTCCGATATGCAAAACCAACGCCCATATATGACGCCAATGGCATATAAGTCGGAGACTTGTGAGAGACACAAACATGCCACGCGCCACGCTGTCGTCGTCGGGCTTCCCATTAATTAGCTGCTAAAATGAGCCTCAAGTTGACCAAGAATTGAGACCATGAATGGGCTTAAACGTAAGTATCATATTAGCATCAGCTGTCGCTCTTCGGGTGTTACGTAAAAAACATCAGCTTATGTCATCATCGATGTGCGGGCGTTCGACGAGAAACAAAAAACAAAACAAAATATGTTTTATTACATGTCATGTATATCGTCTGCCATATGTCGAGAGCCCAGACGACGACCTACATCAATGCTGTGCGGTCTTAAAGACTCGATTTGCAGTGGGCGCAGCTACTAAGACGACCAAATCGAGGCAGTGCAAATGTCAGTTTAGTTGTAAGCTGTACGGAAATACAGCCAAAATTTGTTGTCTAAATATATTATATTTTATCTGACAATTGGAAGAGCTAGAAGATCTTAACTGACACATTTCAAACTGAAAAGCGAGGACAATATTGAAGATAGATTGATATTTATACCATTCACCCATAGTTGCGATTGTTCTTTGTTGATCTCCCATAAAAGGAAAGTCGTTATTCCGATTAGGTATTATAAAATTAAAAAATATACATATACACAAGTAGAATTGTTTTTAAAAATAACAAAAAAACTAACTAGAAATACGTTAAGTATTTATAATTTAAGTATTATAAACAATTATGCTTATTACAAGAAATAATTTAAGTATTATAAAAAATTATGCTTCCTACAAGAAATAATTTAAGTTTTTATAATTTAAGTATTTTAAAAAATTATGCTTTTCACCAGAAATAATTAAATATTTATATTAGTATTATAAAAAATTGTGTTTCTCACTAGAAATAATTTAAGTATTTAAATATAATTGTTCTCAAATTAAGAGACGATCTGCGGGCATTGACTTTTTTCATACATATACAATTTGCAATATTTTAAGCAAATCTTTAAATAAGTTAAGTTGACATATTCATATATATATGATAGCCTATGTTATATATATATTTATTTAGGTATATTATGTTAAAAAACTACATATATCAAAATGTGTAGCATAAGCAAGAATAGCGCATACTTCCTAGGACAACTGAGAAGAGTTGAAAATAATCTACTGCAGATCTGCTGGAGTGAGTCACATTTAAGATGCTACTCCGGGAAACCGACCCCAAGCAGCGCTTTAAAGCATCTTCAGCAGTATCGAGCTATTTCAGCTGCTCCGCAATTGTTTTGATTTCCATTGTCTTTGTTTTCATCTTTGGCGTCGTCGTCGTCATATATATCTCATCTCTCTCCGGGGAGGGGCTCTCGCCGTTCCACAGTCGCAATTGTGTCAACGTTGCACTTATTTTTCTCACATTACGAGCTGGAGACTGAGACAGCGAGCGTGAGTGTGTGAGTGTGTGCAACTTGTTGCCTTGTTGCTTTCTACTACTACCCGCACCAGGCAATTCGCAGCAGCCTTTGCCGTCAAATCGGCTCTGATATATGTTCGTGGCTGACTATGAAGATTTTCGCCGTTACGCTTGATATTTTTTACTCAGTTTCAGTTGTTTTCCCCCCTTCGGCGATTTATGTGTCATTGTTTCGGCGTTTGAAATTACCCGGACGGAGGGGCAGCTTCGACAGCGCCCCATTGAAACGAGTTGTTGATCGTCGATTGTGGATGGTGCCTGATGCCGGCTCGTGGATTGTTGATTGTTGATTGTCGACTGTAATGAGTTGTTGATAACTTTCGCTGCGTCCCAAACGGAAGCTGATCTCGAGCCTCATGATGTAACGATTGTGGGTGCTGATTGGCCACATCGGGGAAAGTTGTCGACCAAAGAAAGGGTAATCATAATTACAATCGGAATCGGAATCGGCATCGGCATCGGAGTCGTAATCGTAATGGTGATCGCAATCGAAATAACAATTATCATTAGGCGCCCGCCTTTGTGCTAAATTGAAACTTAAAAAGCCGTAAACAAAGCAATTTTCCGTCGAGAGTCGGTTATGCCTTCTACGGGCATATCCAATGTCTGGCCAGATTACATGCTTGTTCGCATTGTGATTACAGGCCAAAATGAAAACAGCTTTTGACCATTTGCGGTGTGGCGCGGTAGCCGCTTTCCATATCAGTTCAGACACCACGCGAATTTTGTGTATTTTGCGTGGCAGTTTTTTTTTTTATCAATTAACCAAGCGACCGACACCTACCCGAACAGTGGGCACCCACACACATAAATATAACACCTACTCAGCCCCCATGCCACTGTCCCATCCGGCCGTGGTCAAGTCTATAGCTCCCACACAGCTTGGCGCGTGCGCAGGCGCAAACTTCATCTGCATAATTCCATTTTCAATTCCAACTTCAATCTGAATTTCTGTTTCAATTTCGGTTTCAGTTTCGCTTTTTATTCCACTTTGTGTGTGTGTGTGGGAGTTTTTATTGCTCATCTGGAGCGGATGCCGGCAATACTCTCGCGTGCAACCTGCACCCCACGGCGAGAGACAATGCTCGACTCTAAGTGCGCTACAACTTTTGTATCTCGCGAATTCCCACATAGCTTTATGGTGTGAATTTGGCACTTGCAGGCTTGTAATTAATGAGCGAATCGCAATGCGCCGTCTAATTAGATTTCTAATGTGAGCTGAGTTGACAATGCAAGTTGTGCACACGACTGGGAGAGAAAATATGGTAAAAATCAAGTCGAGCGGGCTTGGGAGACCCTTGAGACTCTGTTTGAGAGTGCTTGAGTTTCTCTTGATATATGCCAAAGGTTGTGGCTGAAAATGCAATTTCGAACATTTTTGTGTGATTTATTTAATTGTAATATGCAAAGCAATTACTTAACTATATGATAAATATAAAGAATACTTTTCAAAATTTAATCTCTAAACTATTTTCAACAAAATTAAATTAACTTATAAGTTTTTGAGTTGAGTATTTGCGATAATGGGTTTTTTCTTCAGTAACTTCTTGAAGTTCACAATTTCTTTCAGCTTTTATATTTAATTTTTTTATACGAAGAGTTTCCTAGAAGTTAAATTATTTTTCTTCTCTTGCGGAGGGTATAATACTAGATGCTTGTAACGCTCGAAAGGAAACATTTTCGACTTTATGAAGTATCTATATTATTGCTTAACATCAACAGATTAACCATATCCGTTTATCTGTCCGTCTGTCTGCATGTACGCACATATCACAGCTATTACAAGAGTTAGAAATATTAAATTTGACTTGATAATTCCTGTATACCATACGTAGATGAAGTTTAATTTAAATTTTGAGTGCAACGGCTACCGCCCTCATAAATCGAAAAACATAATAACGCTATCTACAATAATAACTGGGCGTACCAAACTTGGTAAGAGGGCTCACATTACGCAAAAGGCGGATTATTAATATTTGCATAACATGCACATTATTCTTAAAAATAGCTCTTTTTCGAATTTAAAAAAAAAAGTAGATAAGTTAAAATTTTGTTCGTCATAATATTTACCGGCATGCTTAGACAATAAACTTAGAAATTATGAAAGATACGCAACAACGTTGCCAGAAGGCTGACTGGCCAGAAGACTGATTCGTTATGCGGTAAATAGTAATACTTAGTATTTAGAATCTGCAATAGTTTCCTAATTAGTTGTCGCTCGTGCTCCACTGTAGCTATATTTAGTTGTTTATGCCCATTCCACGCTACTTCACCTCACTTCGCTTTCGGCTTGTTATTGCATCCCTGCCCTTCCGCATCGCCATGACAACCGCCCATTACGTCGTCCAATGTGGATTATTCTGGACATGAGCTGTTATTAAGACCCCGCCTGAAATGCCAGCAGCCAATTAAAAGAACATTATCCACACCATTGTGGACTAGTAGGAATCATAGTATTGGATTTGGATTTGTTTAATAAACTATTTCCGCTTTGATTTTACCCATATGACCTGAACTCTGCGAGGGCTCGGATGCCCCCTTGGAGCTAATTAGCTGGTAGTGCGTGTGCCTGCGTATACTACAGCGAGTGTGTGTGTAGCATGTGTTACACCCGGTAGCAGCATTCACTCAATTATGGCAGGCAGAGTGTGAAAACTGCGTCGGCACCCGCACCACAGAAGCTGGCCCCGGGTCAGCGGCAGAGCAAGAGGAAGCAAGGTATGGGGCACAAGGGAACCCCCGTTGGCTCCGCTGATTGATGCCTCGGGCTGGAGCCGGGACTGGGGCTGTGGGGCTCAGGTGTTGACCTGCTGCATAGGAAGTGCAGCTTCCTTTTGTCGGACGCGACGGCATTCTTCGCGTTTGCTGCGTGAAATTAGCCGGCAATTTCAGCTTTGGCTTCTGCTGCAGTTTTCTCTTCCTTTGATGATTGATTGTTTGCCCATTCGGCGATCGATTGCGATTCCTGCATTTGCTGTGCTGTGCTGTGGTATTTCCCTTTAAGAAATGCCGACGAAATGCGGACAGAGCAGTGAAACGATGTCGCTCAAGCCGGGCGGCATGCGGCTAAATGCTCCCCGAACAGGTTGCTCCAAGTCAAAATAGCTATATATATATATATATATATACATATATAAACAGATATAGGTACAGTCTGTCAGTGCCCTTCTGGGCTTGCCCTGCAATCAATCAGCGCACGCACACACACTGCCTCCCTAGAAAGATTTCCCTGTGATGTTGCTTCCACCGGAAAATATTTGCTTCCGTTCTTTGTTTTTCTCTATGCTGTGGCCTGGCAAATAAATTACAATTAAATGCAACAAAACATGCAACAATTATGCACTCGGCGGATGTTTATTATCAACAACTAGTCGGACCGAGTCGGACCGAGACAACATCATTAGCTGGCCCCATCCAGCGCACAAGCCCTGGCTAGGGCCCAGCAGCGCGACCCATTGAGTCTGATTCTGGAGCCCTTGTTCCGATGCAGCAGCAAAACTTCGGAGTGTGTCGGAAGTGGCGACTAGTTAATACACTAAAATGGTTGCCAGAAGAATAAGCTGTAGGGCAGTTTAGTAATCTTATTAGTGAGTGGTTTTAATTTCCACAAATAAATTAAAATAGTTTTTAGTTAAGTATATTATTGTTATTAAAATATATTTTAAATTAAATTCATAAATATATTTGGCTTTTCCTAAATGTTTTCAGGAAAAAAAATATAATTATTTGTATTGTATTAATTTATTAAAGTTCTTTAATATTTGATACAACATTCACATTCTTTTTTGTTAATTTCTTTTTATGGCTTTGCCTAAATCTTTGCTCTTCTTCTCGGGTTACAAAAGTCATGATAGAGTTATCAAACTCTCGCTCTGAGGCAGTAGCTCGGCAAATGCAGTTCTATGCCAGACAAAAATCCAAAAAAAAAAAACAAAAAGTTAACCAACAATAGAAGTGACAGTAAAAGTTGTTGTCCGTCCGGGCGCAGAGCATGTTAATCCGGAAGTGGGTCATTTTCCAAACGCAAATGAAAGCGTGTGCCCGCACTGCGAACCGTTGAAAATCATAATAACACATGCGATATACTATATAAGATGTGAGATGGGAGACAGTGGGAGACGCGATGGAAAAGCAGAGTGGGAGAAGGGAAAAGAGAGCTGCGAGCTGCGAGATGTGAGTTGATCTCGCGATGGATGTGAAAATGATACGATGGATTTGGTGAAAGAGATGCGAGCAGAGCAGCGCGGAGTCGAGCCGAACTGCAGCATAATAATAATAGATATAATCAAATCGAGACATTGTCTTTTGTCAGTGTGTGGGAACGGGAACTAATGCTCATCAGTCGGTCGGTCGTACGACTTGTGGGCCTCTTACGCAAAAACCATAGCCAATTGACGTTACGAATTCCATAGCAGAACGAAAGACATCAGTTTGTTGCAATAGTTGAGTATTATTTTACAAGATGGTGCAGAATATCTTGCGCTAATTATAATGAGAAGACAGTGCCAGACAAGCAACCCTTTGCCCTCGATTGTAAATCATAACTCGACCTAATTCCAAAAAAAAATGTATGCAAACCCCTGAACGGGCGCCGCTTTGACGCAATCTCTGGACCTACCCCGTCGCGCTTGTCTCTCAGCTGAGCAGCTTGTCCAACTCTTCCAGTACCTGTGAGCTACCTGTCGCTGCTCTAATATGTTAACTGGAAATCGTTTAGGCCCGAAGTGTCGCATTTCATGGCTTCTAAATGTGGCCCGAGCCAGAACCCGCACCAGAACCTGCACCCGTAGTGGACGCGACGTCGGCGCTGCTTGAAAGCGTTTCGTCTGACAGATTTATGCATACTTTCGGTTTTCGGAGCTGAAATGTTATTTATGATATGATACTGTGTCGCTGCTCGACATTCGGCTGGCTGGATTGCCAGCTCACTGTGTGCATCGGTTTTTATTAGTTTTATTGTCGGCCATGGTAGAGCGCATTTTTGTGTTCTGGAATGTTGTTGCTCGAAATATTACGATACTTTCGAGATAGTTGGAATTTTGTGAGGAAATCCGAGATGTTGTTAGGCTGTTGAGATGAAACGAGACTCTAGAACTGAACTTGATAACAATTGAAAATAATTTAGAACGTGTTTTAAGACTCTGAAAATTCATGTAAGCAACTGGATAACAAGTAAAAGCCTGTTTAAGCCTCGCATAGCACATTAGCAGAAGTTCCCATTGTTCTTATTATTTTAATTAATTTATATTCATTTTCCCTCATGAAGTACCTAAGCCCTTCGCTGTCGCACACTCATGACTTCATCTGGCTCTGGTGTGTGCTGCTGCATTCGGGAAATTTGTCACGTAATCAAACATGAAATTACACAAAAATAAAATCCACAAATATCATAAAAAGCGAAGTGTGTGTGTAAAAAATGAGTATTAAATTTATATTTACGGCACACGACAATTCATTACGAGCCGCAGCAAAACAAGAGAAACATGTGAAGATGACACAAAAAACATCACGGGCGACAAATATTACTATACATATATCATATATATATATATTTATATATATGTATGTTTGACATATCATCAACAGCCTTAGCCACGTTGGAGTGGAACATCTTTTGGCGGCATTATGAGTTGGCCATGTGCCCGGCATCTCCGACTCGACCGACCCTCAGCCACCCACAAAACTTCCGCCTACGCAAACCACACTTTCTCATGCCGCTGACAGATACGTACGAAAAAGCACGAGTTATAATTTTGATAGGGTGTGCAAGGGGTATGCGCAGTCGAGGGGAAAGTTGTACAAATTATGGAGAATTGTAATTGACAAAATTGAGTAGCTGAAGAGTAACAAGTAATATACTATACTAATATAATATATATAATAATATAATAATATACAATAATAATATAATAAATATAAAGTAATATATAAGTATATAAAGTATATAGATTTAATATAAGAAGCTTTATATTATGGAAAGAGTATCAAACTCTACACAGTTCAAAAATTCTTTAATAAATTAAACTATATACTGAAATCTTGAAGCATATATCATATGTATGGCATATCTGTCACACACAACTTCTATTTGCCATGGGATTTTATTGTGCTTTTCAACACATCATCAACATTAAATTCGCAGAGAGGTATGGTCGGATGGGAATGGGTGCTCTTGTCAACATCTGCGGGTGTTTGTCTTTCAGCGACAGGAAACTTGCGCTTATCTGCCGAAGGTACAGAACGTCGCATTGTCTGAATGCACTACAGATTTAGTTTGCCTAGTTTGTTTATAATTCAATCTTGATAATCGTCGAAGCAAATTGAATGTTATCTGGACAACAATTTGAATTTCCGCAAACACAGCTAAGTCAACAGATTTGTGCTCGTTTGACCTGGCAAATATTCAATATTGAAACAGAGTCGAGCTTCAACAATCTGTTTCCATTGTCTCTCGAAAGCATTTAGACGGTTTCCACGCTGATAAGATTGTTGGAAGAAAGGGCTGAGAAAGGCTTGCGATTTGTTAGATTGGGCATAAAGTGCTTTGATTGAAGGGTCCTTAAGCTTTTTGTTTCGTTAGATTTTCAAGTCCGTATCAGAAGCATACCTTCACGCACACGGCTGTGTGTATATAAAATTTTGATAGATACGTAACGACTTCCTAAAGCTCTTAAACAATCGTTTGCCTATAAAACTCTTGGTAAATAAAACTTTACTTAGTACTGCACAAATTTTACCTGTCACTGGAAATTACTTTTGAAATTTCTTCGACAAATTTTAATGAGATACTTTCTGTCTGCCGGAAGTTCTGGAAGTATTTCGTTTATTCCTGGCAATTAAACATGCTAACTGATATTTGCATTCAAATGCCAGCAGCGTTGTTTACACAAGTAAATAGAATATAAATATATATACAGTTGTAGATGAAGCATCGCCCCACTGTTGGCGGGCTAATATTTGTTGGCTTTGCTTGCTTGGGCTACTGGAATTAGCTCGACAGAGCTCAAGACAAACATTCGACCTCGACCCTCGGTGGGGTGGAGGGTAGATGGGCTAACTTTCCGATAGCATAATAATAACAAGAGCAAGACGAGTGCAAACAATCCGTCATCGAGGCGAGCATCTCGCTGTTTGACTTTGTCACCGACTCCCGAACCGGACCTGAAGCAGCTGTCACAAGCACACGCTCAGCTGGAGCTGAAATATTTTCAAATAGACAATCAATGGAATTGCAATGACTTCGGCGGGAACGTAGCTGTAGTGGAAAACTGTAGTGCCCAAAAGCCATTCATAAAACTCACTTCAGACCGGGACAAAGACGCCGCACGATACTCGCACGATTGCTCAAAGGACGCGATGCTGGTTTTTTCTCTCCACTTGCTGCTCGTTTCCGTTTCCTGTCCTGCGGCGCAACGAATGAGATTTAATTTCTTTTGTCATCGGCATCGATTCAGGAAAAGTCATTGCATAGTTGTCCAAGTGCGTGTACGAGTACTACGAGTAGTTGGCACTCAGCATCGAGTGGCGGCTCGGCCAGGTGTGCAGTTCTCCTACCTGAGCTACCTTTCTCTCTCTCTCTGAAGAGTGATCTACCTAAGATATGTGTAAGGTGTTTTTCGAAAACTCTTCGGGGTTAATTAAGGGGCAGTGCAAAGCGTTTTGAGCAGCATTTGCGAAATCGACCAAAATCCATTTGCGTTAAGAGGATGAAAGTGAAATGCAATCAATGGGCAATTAATTTGCTGGTCGTTTCAATTTCCAATCAATGTCGAGTGACCACACACAGCGCGACACACACACGCATACACACACATAAGGTGCACACACAAGCACAAAGTCTTGACTCGCATTTGGGGAATTAATTTGGCGCAAAGCTTCATTTAATTCCCATTCTTAGCTCATTTTCAATCAATTAATTTGTCGTTTGGCGATGCTTATCAATCATTGGTTTCCGCCAATGAATACTGTAATATTAATACTCCTCGGATCAATTTAGGCAGCTCAAATCAAAGCTCATTTGGTAATGCTATTGTACCAGTAGTACAATAGTAGTTATTAGCTATGTAAAAATACTAGAAATATATATGTATATATAAATATATATATATATATATTCCTAAGCTGTATTAATCGATTGATTTAGCTATAAGAAAAAATAAAAAGCGCTTTTAAGCAGTATTAACTGTATGAATAAATTTTGTAAGCGGAAAAAGTGTGAACGGTATCATACAGTCGAGTGCGCTTAATTAAAGCTATCTTTGCTTGTTACACCTTGCTTTGGGTGGATGTCGCTGATTAATTTCTGCCTCGAATTCTCATCGGTGGGAGTAGTGAGTAAACAAAATTAAATTTTAATTTGCCGGACAATATATTATAGTTTGTCGATTTCCAGTTAAATTGTGTTCGCTTTAATTATGTCGCGAATTTATTTTTATTTCGGGGTGTTAATTTTGAAGTGTCGTCTGCATATTTAAGCTTAATTGAAATGCAATTCGATTTATGGCCAAAGTTCATTAAATTGCATTCAATTTGGCTTAAGCTGATTATGCACATATTTCATGGCGCTGAAATTGCAATGCAGTGTGCTCTTCACAGGCATTTTGTCACGGAACAGGAAGCGATTGTCTCTTTTCGGTAGCCAATCAAGAGCAATAATCATATCTATGCATACCTTGCCAGCTATACAAATGACCAAGTGAGTTATACCAGGCTTGTTTGCTATTATGGGACAATGGAGAGATATAAAGCTGCATTTTGATTTCGGTTTTGATTAAAATACTTTAATAAATCTATTTAAAGAGCTGCTACCTTGAGAGATGCAGCCATAGTCTATGCAGGCAGACCTTCAACACTGCAGAACTTTAACTACAGGAAACTTCTCCCCTGAGTTTGTGTGTGTTAATTAAATTTTCAGCTGCTGCCAACTGGACGCAGCTCGACTCGGCCAAATGTTGTTGAAGCAAAAGCTAATCAGTTGATTGGGCCAACTGAAAACCGCTGGGTCACGTAACGGGACCTCGTCTTCGTGACCAGCAATGTGCGTGTGCGTCTCGCGTCCTCGCCTGCAACTTGACAACTTTAATTGTTTAAACAATCGCAGCAGCAGCATCAACAGCAGTAGCAGCAACTCGTAGAGTACAAATCACGCGAGCGTGAAATGCCGATAAGTCGAGCAGACCCCACCGAAGTGGGTGTGGCATCCTTGACAGACACTTTACCTGGTTTTCTCCATTGTTGTCGCCCTTCAATTGATTCATTCGTCCTCATCTTGGGGACGCACTCAACTGTCACATCTTGCAGAGAGCCCAGCCACTCCCTACGCCCCCTCTCTGATTGATGGCATCTCGCAGTGCTCCCACGCCTGTCCGATTGCGGTCTCTTCAGTTTCTTCAGCTCCTTTGATTGGCTCCGATGGGGCACTTCACGTTCACGTTTTGCTAATTTCACTCCATTAATTTTGCAATTGCGACTCGCCATTGTAATTGTTGTTGTGCCATTTTGCGGTTTCGATTGCAGCACGCACACAGAGACACACAGAGACGCCAACACAGACCCCTATTTGTTTTCAATCAATTGAATTGAATTGAAAGTGAAAACACGAAAGTGTGAGTGCAAATTGATTTGCAGGCAAACCACATTGATTAGAGCGTTCAGCACGATTAGCTCTAATGAGCCTGCCAGGCAAATGCACGCACAACACACCACAACCACACACACACACACACAGGCACACACTCGCTCGTAGCTCAAGCGATTTATGAGTTGACTGACTCAACTGCCCGCACAGTTGACAGAATTGTTTCCTAATTTGTTGCACAAAAACTAACGGACCACAAAAATTGGGTTTATTTGGGCTATGGGGTAGAGGCTCCACTATACACAAGTAGGAAAATATAATTTGTTCGATCTGGAGTGGATAAGCTTGCAGAGTATCATATTTGTTGATGTGTTCCTAGGCTAAGTTCGTGCTCTGATTAAATGGAACTTATTATAAATATTTATTTTATTAATTTATTTTGGCTTATATATAAAAAATAATAGCATTATAATATAATGGAATTTAAATTGCATAAATATAAAAACATATTTTATATATTTATAAATTTTTATATATAATAAAATTTTGAATATTTTAAGCATGTATAATAAATATTTTTATTTTTATTATGTGTATGTAAACTTTGTATAATCATTTTTGTTATTTAATCAAAATGAATTTAAGCTTAAAACCTAAGAACAAGAAATATTTCAAAAAGGTTGTTTGCTTTTGCAGTCGAGCACTCTCTGAAAAGTGTATAAGGTTGTCGTTGAATCGACGCATTCATTTTTTATAGCTTCGCGCCGACGTCGGGCGTCTGGGCGCCAGACCGAGTGGCACTTGGAATGATTAACCCTTTGATGGCAGCACAAATAATTATAAATTAATGCACAGCCAGCTGTGCTTTTTTCCTTATTTTCATGTTCTTCTGTTTCAGTATTTTCTGCTTCTCTGCTTGCTGCTTCGACGACAAATTTCAGCCTTATTTTATTTTCGTGGTCATTACCATTGATTGGGCGTCGTTAAACGTGGCGCATTGTTTTGGGCTGCTGCATTATTAATATTTTTTTTGGTAATATAATTAAGTATATATTTTAATTATGCCACTTTTGAAGTTATTATTTTTTGCAGTTATTGTTTCTTTTTTATTTAGCCGCCAAACGGCAATAACCGCAAACGATTCATAATTTATTTCGATTTAATTGTATTAATTGTTTCACGCGGCTTATCAAATCTATAACATATTTATGCGATTGTGGTCGGCGTTTCGCAATATTCTGGTCACAAATAATTGCGAGCACTAATTGGTGGTTTTCACGAATTAAGGTCTGTGGAGGCGATCCACCCGAACGGGGGATTAAAGCTCATTACTGCAAGTGGAAACAAACACATCGCAATGCAACAAGAAGAAGTACCAGCAGAATGTTCTTACGTTCCTCATTATATTTACATTGATTTTATATAATCCTGAGATTACATATTTATATATATATATATATATATATATAAATGTATATCACAGATGTAAGAGCTAAAGCAAAAGTCATGCATATAAGTAGTGCTTTGGCACACTCGATTAAAGCAATAGTTTATGGTTCGAAGTAAAGCTAATCATCATATTGCAATAATATGCGACAAGTAACTAAGACTTTGTCGTCTTAAGCATTGTAATGAGTACGGTTTTGCTAGCAGGTAGACTATAGTTTAAAAGATTCATTAGACGATTTAAAATTTAATTTAATAAATATTTTATATTCTCAGTTTTGTGTGTTGTACTCTTCGCTTGGCCCATTGCGGCTCAGCGGTTTTGGGAAGATTTGTTCAGGAGAATCTCGCTACCCATCATAGGGCCAACAGTTTAAGATTCCACTATGCAATTTAAAAAACATTGAATCTCTGCCTCTTGAATATGTAGGCATATATTAAAAGCTTGTGCCAAAACTACGAGATTCTATTAATAGTAAATGGGTTTTAGAAAGTAGATCAAATCAAATCTTTAGGCAAACGTTTTTTTTATTTTTTTTATATACTTGTCTTCCATATATACTTGTTTTCCATAAATTAGAATCGATTTCTTAGAGCCCTGCTCCCTTTTTCAAACCTTTCGTGAAAAAGAGAATCTATTGATTTGCTACTGTTTAGCAGAGTTTATTATTACTTGAGCATTTCTAAATAATAATTATGTATCGCTTTCTAGAAGAAATGCACAAGCCACTTGTAGACACAACTTGGGAATATCAATGACTCTTCATATTCAAATTGAGCCATAACGCCTTGCCAATTTGTCAATCATTGAGACACTCAAGCGGTGTTAACATGCAAATTGATATCTCATCAGAAGCATAAATTTATCACTTTGATGGGCCAAATCGGTGAAGTTGAAGAAAACTAAGCCGTCTTTTGTACGCCGATCGTGTTTAAATCAAGTCTGTAATGATGCCAGCGAATGAACGACTCAGAGTGGCCCCGGAGTGAGAGAAATACCAAGAGGCAGAAGGCAAAAGTTGATCCATTCACATGCCTGGGCATCGATCAATGAGTTTTGTGTGGTTTTATGTGGTGTATGTTGTCTTGCCCGTCTGTCCCGCCGTCGACATTGTCTTGTGGTTGCTCCCAGCCTTGTCTTCTCTTTTGTCATCAACTTTACACTACTCGCGAGTTCATTGATAAAACTCGTTGATGTTGTCGCCGCTTCCGCTTTGTAAGTGATTTTTTCACTCCGAATCAAGTCGGCTTTGCATTTTTTTTATACAAATCCGGTTGATCTGTTGGTCTGTTGGTCTCTCGGCCGCTGTGAATATCATGTGACTGACATGCTCCAGTGAACAGTTTGGGGGAAGTAGTTGGTAAGATATGAGGCTGGGGCTCAAGACTATAACGATGTAACTTGGCCAACAAGCCAACACGTATTGCCAGTTCTTAAGCCTCTGAATATATGAAATTCTCACAGAAGACCTAAGATAATCTTTCTGATTGACAATCTTCATAGGGAATGGAATGATGTGCTACTTATCAGGTATTGAAAGAGAAATACAGTGAAGCCGTGAAGACAGACAGAGAGAGAGAGAGAAACGGAGAGAGAGAGAGACAACAAGTAAGAGAGATATTTTACTGACAAAAAGTATACACTACCAAATGAAAAAATGTCCCTACTTCGCTTTATGTCAACGCCTTGCGATTGCCTTTCAGAGCAATTTATTGAATTGCCTATGCTGATATAGAATACATATGGTATATAGCGACAGCTCGGGGATAAAGATATAGATTTGTGTGTGCGCTTGTGTGTGCGTGTGCCGACCTGCTCGACCTCGACCTCGACCTCGGATTAACCGTCGTGTTTGATACCCTATATGGACGATGGGCCGGCTGGCAAATCTGCAGTAGGGTCATCAAGTGTGAGCTTATCTGCAGCCTGTGGACCTGGATCTGGACCCGGTGTATTAGATCGAGCACCTAGTGCTGCTGCTGAAGCTGCAAACTCTGATGGACTTTGAGCTTCAATTGGTAGCAAGAAATACGGATCGTCCGGGAGATTTATTATGTGGGACTTGGACTCTTGGGGTGCTCGGTGCATATCCGGTGGAGGCGGCCCAGGTTCAGGTTGCGGTTCAGGTTGCGGTTCTGGTTGCGGTTTCGGTTTCGGTTCCGGTTGCGGTTCCGACTTGGGTTCGGCGTCCGCCTTTGGCACCGCCTCTGGCAACGTAGCACCGTAGACGCTGTGCAGCAGCGCAAGGGCCGCCACTATGAGAATCACAGAGACTGTCCTTAGTTCATTTAATGGGGCGAACCAGAAGATTCTGGGAGCTTACCAAATGCAAACAAGGTCGCTGCAAAGAGTTTCATGTTCCTCTCACTGACCTGAAAGACCTAGGCACATCTGCTTTTATAACGGGCCGCTGGGCAATGCCGTAGCATTGGGCAAGAATCAATTGGTTTTTATGGCTCTTCATAATTATGATAAGGTGAGCATTAATGGGCCTCCAACAAGGCACTTCACTTGGCTACGGTGTGCGATTTCCTATGGAACTGCCGTCAATTATGATAAAACTTTGCGGGATGCTATAAAAATGCAGAGAAAGGGCGATACTGTATATAGAACTATCGCTGTGTATGCAATATTGTACGAGTTATATATATATATATATATAATATATATATATATATAATATATATATATAATATATATATATATATATATATATATATATATATATATATATATATATGCAGAAATTCTATACTGCTAAAGGAAACAACTTAAAATTTTCGCAACATTGAGAGTAAATATAACTGTCTGAAGACGAACAACTAAAAATATTTTAACTTAACTGTAAATAAGTATACATAAAACTTCAGCATTTTTAATTTTTTATTATGTGACTGATTACTTAATTATTAAACCATATACCTTTTGAATTTATAAAATTATATGTTCATTTTATTGGGCTGTTCCCTTAAATATCGCCGGAGATCTTGTAGGGCGCGCTGTGTGTTGATGTGTGCACCCAAGGTGGATTTTCAGAAGCAGATCTTACGCCGTGGGGCTTGGCGTACATTAGTTTACTCATCAAGCTTACTGAAAAACAAGTGTATACGTGAGTTGAACTCTCAGCTCTGTACATATGCGACCTCAGGTACAGAACTCACTCAAGCAGGCAACGAGCAACCATCTGAACCTCATGCTGGCAGCGTAGTTGATCATTGAATGTGCCCAAGGCACATTTTATAAACTTGGGAAGCCTTGTTTATGGCAAAGTGTTAGCTATAAAATTAATTGCAATACTTCATGTTATGGTGATAAAATTTTATAGCAGACATTTTATTGGGTTACCTTTGAGTACATTGCTATATATATAAACAATGTCTGATGAATTTCCCTTTTAAACTTAATCGTTTTGACCCCGATAATATTTATGTATTTTAATTATTACAGATATTTTATATTAAATTGCCTCGGATGAAAGACAACAAATAATTGAACACTTAAAGCCGTTCGCTAGCGCATTTTATTATTGTACAGGAATATATATATATATATACATGTTCCAATAAATGTTTATATATATTTACATACGTTAACGCAATGCACAATTCTTATACTTATTTTATTTTTGGGCGCCATATTTGAATTGTAATCAATATCTGGAAAATCCTTGGCTTCAGCGATTGGCCTAGGCTTAACCATTGGTAATTAGTTTTGTTTTGCATAACCATCAATACTCCGTTCACTGTTGGTAAATGGGTAGGTAGGTTGGTACTTCTCAAAATTTGGATCAATATTTCCATTAAAATTTTCATCTAATCGGGGATAAGGAATGAAACCAGAATTTGGATCAGGATTTGGTTCAGGATTGGGACTAGAGATTTTAGATGGAATTATGCCAGAATATGGATCAGGATTTGCATTAGCATATGGAATAGCTCTTCCATTAGCATATGGATCAGATCTTGCATCAGGGCTTGGATCAGGATTTGGATTAGAATTCGGTTCTGGATTCGGGTTTGGATTTGGATTGGGAAAAGGATTGGGGCTTGGATCCGGAGATGGAATAGGCAAATTTAGAAACGATCTTGGATCCTGAAACGGGTTTGGCAGATTAAGAGTAGGGTTGGCATCCGAAAACGGGTGAAGAAGACTTAGAATAGGGCTTGCATCCGGAAGCGGGCTAAATATTTGTGAAATTTGGGGTTCACTCCTGATTCTTAAAAGGCCCCCCTCTGGTGGGGAGGACTGTGAGGACTCTAGTTGTATCTGTTTCTGGCAGTCAATACAAATCGAGCCGCCATTGTCTCCACTGATGCTCACGGTGATGTTTTCGCCCTTATCTTTTGCTTCTTCGCGCGCATAGATCTGCACATCGTTGGCCATAGTCATTGTCCCGGCCATTGCCAAGAGATCTGATTCGATTACGTGGATTATACGATTAGCAGAGATTCTTACATCATGCTAGCTTACTTACAGAATACCAAGAACAGAAAGCCCTTCATTTTGACCACTTGTCTAGCGTCTCCGGCGCAATCTGAACACTTCCGCGACTGAGCTTCTGGTTTTCTATGTTCCTCCGATCGGAACGTATCGAATTCAATTTGTTGAGGATAGTTGGATAACTCCTAATGCATATGCAATGCTTCATGCTTCAGTTTAGAGCCCTCAAATACCTTTCACTACTGCAAGCTTTGATGTTTTTTCTCGCTGAGATGGATTTGAGTTAGTTTCGCTTAGTTACGCAATCAGCAGTTATACAATATGATATCGGCCTTAAACGTGACCTTTGTCTCAATAGGTTCTTCGAAATTGAGTTTGCATTCAGACGGTTTGTAATTAGATCAACATCAGAAATTGTGGGCAATTCAGCATATCTTCTCTATTTTTATTGATGTGGAGTTCTTCTTGAGCTCGAAAGAAGGTAAGAGCACATATTATTTCAAAATCATAAACCATTATAGTTCTCTTTCGGTCTCTTCATAGATGCAATTCAGGAAGGAGTTCTAAAAATTAAATGACGTTTTATATCTTTTACGCATTGAAAATGTGTAAAATATGTTATAATTAGCTATGTGAGAATGTATGTAACTGGCAGAAAGAGGCGTGGCAGACCAAACAAATTATATATATTCTTGATCAGCATCAATAGTCGAGTCAATTCGGTTATGTCCGTCTGTCTGTCCGTCTGTTTGTCTGTATTAACACACAGAGCTTGAGACATCAGACTTAAGAAGTTTATTTGAAGCTTTATGTGCAACGCTCGCCGCCTCCACAAGTCGATAAATGCGTTTTTTTTAAACGAATTTTTTTAAGAGCACTAGAAAAGCTGGAAATACCAAATTTGGTAGTAAGCTCCCTGGTAACATTACGCGGAATGCGGTTTTTCAATTTTTGGAAACCACGCTCACCATTTCTATAAAACGATTTTGTAAATCGATAAGTCGATTTATAGGAAAAATAGAAAAGTTACAGCATTTTTATATTATAATATTTTATATTTTATTTTATATTATTAATTTATATATTATTATATTTGCAAATAATATTGACCAACCCTATAAAGTTAAATCCGATCGAACACACAGAAGTTATAGACGCGAGAAGTTTCCCATACAGCAGTAGAGACGCAGCAGATGCCCGGCATTGACGCCGGACGCCGCACGCACTGTCGTCGTGCAGTCAGCGTCCGTGTCTCAATAGCGTCAATGTGGTACATGTGCATTTGTCTCTGAAAATATGCGATGCGTTGTTGTTAATTCTCCGAATTAAAGTAATTATTATAAAGAATTATTTTTTAACAGTAAATGGTATCTTACTATCGAGTGTACTCGACTGTAGCTTTCTTCTCTTTTTAGGATACCATTTTAAGCAACAGCTAATATAGTTTATTATAAATATTTATATCAATATGATTTAAGTAGTGGTTGAGAGTACATAAAGTAAACCAAATATTAATCGTTTTATGGTATTTGTGGTGGCTTTTTTGCTTATTGACGGTCGTTACTGTTTTGGGGAAGCGAGCATGGCGCTTATTAATCTCAAATATTCTCCTCCTTGGCTTGCGGATTTTAAATTGATATTGGCAATCACTGATTTATTTCTTTCTGCTTGCCGCAGCGGGTCACTGATCGCAACATGCACAGGCCTATTAAAAAAATATATACATAGATGTTTAAGGGTAAATTATAAATCTTTCAGTCATTCTTACATCACAGTAAGAAGGGATGGGCTTCTGCAAACTCCATGTCGCCGCCTGCTTTATCCTTGCCGTCGCCAAGAGATCTGATTCGATTACGTGGATTAAGCGATTAGCAGAGACTCTCACAACATGCTGGCTTACTTACAGAATACAAAGAACAGAAAGCCCTTCATTTTGACCAGTTTTCTAGCGACTCCGGCGCAATCTGAGCACTTCCGCGACTGAGCTTCTGGTTTTCTATGTTCCTCCGATCGGAACATATCGAATTCAATTTGTTGTAGATAGTTGGATAACTCCTAATCTTTCACTACTGCAAGCTTTGATGTTTTTCCTCGCTGAGATGGAATTGAGTTAGTTTCGCTTAGTTACGCAATCAGTAGTTATATGATATCGATCATAAATTAGATTATCAAACTTTTGAAAATCAAACATCTTTTTAGTATACCATACTAAACAACACCTAATATAGTTTATTATGAAATGGGTAATATTTATAGTATTATAATTTAAGTAGTGGTTGAGAGTACATAAAGTAAACTAAATATTTATTGTTTTATTTGTGATGGCTTTTTTGCTTGTTGGCGGTCGTCACCGTTGTTGGGAAGCGAGCAGGGCGCTTATGAGTCTCGAATATACTGGCAATAACTCCTTGGTTTGTGGTTCGATTCGGATTTGAAATTGCTGCTTGCAATGAATACAAATCACTGCTTTATTGTTGCCCAAAACATTAACAAAAATATTGCTGTTTTTGCTGTTTAGTTTTTGGATTTTCTGTTCGCTGCAGCGGGTCACATCTAGCAACATGCACAGACCTATTAAAACAATATATAGGTGTTCAAGGGATATAGATCTTTCAGCCATTCTCTCTCTCTTCGTTATTGGATTCCTTACAGCACAGAAAGAAAAGGACGCTTTTGGCCAACTCCATGTCGCCGCCAGCTTGCAGGTGCACTAAGCTTATTCGAAAGTTTAAGTAGTTATGTTCCACATTAAAGCAAAGATAATGCTTTGGTTCCGGATAACTCGGATGAATGCAACGTGTGTAAGCCACATATGTCAAGTACTCTACGGTTGTGTTTTGTTTTGTAGTTGACTTCTGCTTCGCTCCTTTAAATCTTGGTGTATAACATCAAATTCGTAAACGAGCTGGAACACCATCAGAAAATGACCATAATAATACAAATATGAATGGGTAGATACATATATATTTATTTATTTTTTCAGTATGTCGGTGTGTCTGTTTAACATATCAAGTTTAAGTTTTGTATGTCACGTCCTCAGCCTTCAAACTAAAGATAACATTAAACTTACATTTTAAATGATGAGAAAAATCAACTGACTACAATTTTCTAAAGATGAAAATTCTAAATATAAAAAATTAATTATCACGGCAATTCTAGGTTGGGAGGTCCAATTTATTAGGGCTAAGAGGCCATTTGGTTTTCGGATGAAGGAACATTAAATCTTCATTTTAATGGGAAGGCCATGGTTATTCCATGTGTGGATTGTATGTAACGCCCACATCCAACCTTTTGTTCATATCACTGTTATTCTGTAGATCTTTGTGACAGTCGGACAAGGAATTTGATTCAAAAAAGAAAAAATGCGTTGAAAAATAAATAACAAAGGCAGGAATTGTACCTAATATATAAACATTATAATATATTATCTATATCTACATGTATATCTATGATTTAAAATGATATATTTTGAACAGACCATCACTTTTATATGGATTCAGTCGGTGATTTTTATTTTTACTTCTGTGGGCTATATAATTTATATAAGATTCAACACATATTGCAAGACATTTAAAGTTTGGAAAATTACTCATCATTTCTGTTTATCACCTGACCTGAAACTTTCAGAAAAAAGGTACTTTTCATGACCCAGGACGTCTAGGAGGTTTTGTTGTAATAGGTCTAGAAGTAGTAAGGTCATGTGGCAAGCTTCGACTAAGCGCATTGCAGGGGTAAAGTATCATCCATAAGACTAAGTAAAGTAGAATTAGTTTATTATTTAATCTGGGATAATGTTTAATTTTTTGTTTACACACTCACCAAACAGAAGAAATGCAATTTTCGCCATTATTGCGAATTTAGCTTTACATTTCATTACATCATGTTCTCCACTTTTATACTTCCTTAGCATTAGCGTGAGACAATTACATTATATACACTACATCAAACCGAGACAATGCATTGAACAAGTGGATTTTTATACTTTTGCAGAGGGTATAATAATTTGGACAGAAGTTTGCAACGCACAGTAGAAAATACTTGCCCTCCGAAAGAGTATATATATTTTTCATCAGCATCAATAGCCGAGTGTATTTTGACAAGTTTAAATGTCTGTATGAACACACAGAACTCAGATATTCCGAAAGCTACATTCACTAAGTTTCATGTAAACGTTCATATATTGCATACACTGATGAAACTTATCTTAAACCTTCGGGGCTATGCCCACCTTCTTCAAAAATCGACGTTTTTGATTTTCATTTTCAATAATAAGCAAAGTATAAGAAGCAGTAGCTTTGTCATTTAAAACATTTAACATTTATTGCAACATATTAAAAGTGAGTGTATGAACTCATCTTTACTAAGCAATTATTTTTTAAAGAACTGGAACTTTCAAATATGCATGATATTCAAGCCTTTAAAGATCAAGGACGTCTTGGAGGTCTTGGTGGTAAAGGAGGTGGTTCTAAATACACTTCAGTGGTTTGAAGGGGTGGGAAAGGAGTAGTCTTACGCTGAGCATATGTATATCTGGGATAAAGAATCATCCATAAGACTAAAAGAGTAAGAGTAAGTATATTAATTAATCTGTGCTTATTTTCAATTTTTTAAATACTCACCGAACAGGAGAAATGCAATTTTCGCCATCTTTGAGAGATTAGCTTTCCATCTGATTTTGTTCTGCACTTTTATACTTGTTTGCATTATCGTGAGACAATTACATTATATACACTACATCAAACCGAGACGCGGCATTGAACAAGTAGACTTTTATACCTTAACAAAGGGTATAATAATTTGGACAGAAGTTTACAACGCACTGTAGGAAATACCTGCCTTCCGTAAGAGTATATATATTTTTCATCAGCATCAATAGGCGTTTGGCAAGTTTGACTGTATGCATGAACACACAGAACTCAGATATTCCGAATGCTACATTCACCAAATTTGATCTAAACGTTCATATATTGCATACGCTGATAAAACTTATCATAAACATTCGGGGCTATGCCATTTTCATTTTTTAGTAATAAGCAAAGTATAAGAAGCAGTAGCTTTGTCATTTGGAACGTTTTACATTTATTGCAACATATTAAGAGGGAGTGTATGAACTCATCATTACTAAGCAATTATTTCTCGAAGAACTGGAACTTTCAAATATGCATGATATTCAAACCTTTAAATATCAAGGAAGTCTTGTAGGTCTTGGTGGTAAAGGAGGTGGTTGTCCATTCTGATTTCTTGGAGGTAAAGGAGGTGGGTGTACAATCACAGTGGTTCGAAGGGGTAAGGAAGTAGTAAGTATACGCTGATAGGTTGCAGCATTTGCATATCTGGGATAAAGAATCATCCATAAGACTAAAAAAGTAAAAGTGAGTTTATTAATGAATCTGTCCTAATGTTAAATTTTTTATTTAAGCACTCACCGAACAGGAGAAATGCAATTTTCGCCATCTTTGTGAGTTAAGCTTTCCATTTGATTGTGTTCTCCACTTTTATACTTCGTTTGCATTAAGGTGAGACAATTACATTATATACACCTTATCAAACCGAGATAAAGCATTAAATCTGTTGATTTCTACACCCTTGCAAAAGGTAAAGTTAAAGACGCCAAGTTTGTGTATGAAGATTCGTATATACCACACATAGATGAATCATATTTCGAACTATTACAAAAAAGCAATCTATACCAGCTACAGCTTTATCATTTAGTAGTTTTACATCTACTTCAAAATGTTAAAGGTGAGGCCCACCGATTTTACGAAGTAATGGTTTTTTCAGGTATGATGTGCTTTTCGAGCCGCAGGAGGTGTAAGAGGATGTCTAGTAGATGATCCAATAGGTCTACGAGTAGTAGCGTCATACGGCAAGCTTCGTCCCCAGGCGTGTCCGGGATAAAGTATCATCCATAAGACTAAAATAGTAAGAAGTTAGATTATTAATGAGTCTGGTTTAATTTCAAATTTTAATTTAAGCTCCCACCGAACAAAAGAAATGCAATTTTCGCCATCTTTGCGAGCTTAGCTTTCCACTTGTTCTCCACTTTTATACTTCCTTTGCATTAGAGTGAGACAATTACATTATATACATCTGATCAAACCGAGACGAAGCATTAAACATGTGGATTTTACACCCTTGCAGATGGTATAATAATTGTACCTAGAAGTTTGCAATCCACTGAAAGGAAAATATATGTCGCTATACAGTATATGTATTCTTGATCAGATAGATAGATTTATTCAATGGCTTAAGTGGGTAAATGGTATTTTACTGTCGAGTCTGTCTGTCTGTAGCTTGTACGGTATGAGTTTCCCGAGTGCCCGGGCAACTCGTTAGTCTCATAAGCACAGCAGGTTGATCGGGCTTTGAAGTAGTGGATGGAGGAGGTTCAACGGGTCAGCGATTGATTTTATGGCTTTCCGCTCAGCATAATTTAGAAATTTTTATGACATTTATGATACTTTGATTTGTGTGTGTTATGTGCAGGGCATACAAATATCTGGATGTTTGGACACTCAAATACTCGAGTCCCGCTAGAAGCTGTTGCAAACGACTTGAAAACGATATTGACTGGGAACAGCAGGCGGTTACTTGGCTGCAGTTACTAGTCAAGGCAACACGCTGACACAGATACACAGATACTTAGATCCAGGCGAGTGTTCCACGGGGCCTGATCGCTAAAAAGTATATCTCGCATGTTGTAATCGAATTACATGCACAATTTCACAATTCGTAGTTAAATGGACATTAACGCAAACACAAGCCGCGCTCAAATCGCTTTTGAATTGCATTCGTTTTCTAGTTAAATCGGAATTAAATGAAAAGCGAGACGATTGCGCCCGCAATCGTTTTGCAACACTGCAACAAACGAGAGTCGCTGAGATATAGTGTAGTGTGAAGCTAGTAATGGTTGTCGAGCGGGGGTTGCCTCGAAAATTATCCAAGGCATTTGGTAGCAGACAAATCGAGTGGCTGACTATACATACAAGTAATGAAGTAGAGTCTTGCGTCATAGAAAGTAGCAACTAAATTGTATCTTTTGATTAGATTAGATTCTAACTTGATCACTTGATATCGTCTTAGTTCCAATCTTAGATTAAAGTCCAGAAAAAATGTAGGGTGTATAAATATATAAATAATATAAATAAATTATTGATATATTTGTGTACTCGAATTTAAATTTAAATTAAATTAAAATTAAACTATAAATTAAATTTAAATTTAAAAAAATAATGCCATACAGCTCAGTTGTTGAGTAACGACTTCGATATAAAATATTCAAGCATTTCTCTCACAAGTCTACAGCCGCCTCTCGCGCATTCAATTGCATTGGGGCGGTATGAAAAAGTGCCAAAAGTGTTTCTGACTTCTTTCTCATTCAGCTTGAGGTTTTTTCTGCTCGACTTACGAGCCAAAGCAAAAGGGTTTTTCCTCTGCTCGGTTTAAAAAAGCTTACGAAAAGTGTTTTCCTTGCAGCGCACAAATTGCGCTTGCTATTGCCTCAAATCTCAACTCGTGGGGCTTTTCTCAACTGAATGCAGAGTTTCATTAGACAGCAGCAGCAGCAGCAGCGCAGCACACCCCTCCCCCCCTCTCTCTCTCTCTAGTAAATTGCCGGTTAATGCTGATTTATTATAGTAGCATATGGTATAGTGGTATATCTAGCAAGTAATTCCCCACTGCAGCGAATGTGTCGTGTGTGTTTCAAATGTAATTGAAAATTCAAAATCAACGCGGCGTGAGGAGTGTGAAAACTTCAACGCGCTCCACGACGAAAGTGAAATCTGGTGAATGCCAACGACTTGAGGTCTCAGTCCGACTTCAAGCGATTGCCGAGTCTGTTCTTGGCCCGAACTCGTTAAGCAAAACGATATGGTTTCGCACAATAAATCACCTGACTTTAATATATCATCTTAATTACGAAAGCGCAGACGAGGACGCAATGCTAATATACCAATATACAAAAATGGTATATACTATATATCTGCATATATATAAGCTTTTTCTGCGAAGCTTAACGTTTGTATTGTTCTAGCTATGCGAGCTGCAGGAGTTGCCGGAGCTGCCTAATCCGCTCATCCACGAGCCTTTGCCTCTGCCAGATACGCAAGGTCAGCTTAGGTGATAAAACTCTGGCGAGTTATGTGAGCGCTATAAATACCACTCGCAGAGTGCAAATTAAAGCTCTGATTTTCGACTAATTCTATTGTGTGGAGTGCGATGAATTCGCACCGCCAGACGGCCAGACAAATGGTCTACAAATGGTACCAGCCAAACGAGCGTCTGAAGGCCGAACGATCCAGGTCGAAGTCTCAGTCTAAGCCAACGTCGACGTCGACGTCGACGTCGAAGTCGGTGACGCCTTTCCGGACCAAGCGATTGAAGACCAGTGAGCGGATATGCCCAAGACATCGTCGATTGGGGCCCAGTGCCAGTTGTTGTTGTGGTGGCCAGATGGCACCTGTTTGAGAGGGCTTCAAGCTGTTGGCGTTCAGCTGCTTTCAGGTTAACTTAAGTTTTTTATTGATCGCTTTTTTTTCGCAGTGCCTTAATGACTTTGCAGCCGCTCGTGGCACTTGCCACAATCGGAAGTTCATGTTTATGATACGCTTATCAACGTCCTGCCTCATCAGCTGGGCACGACCTGAGGTTCGATTTGTTGATTTGTGGCTTTGCCATTGAATAAGCCCTTGATGGTATGGATAAGAGAGCAGCATATAAAATAGCATAAGCTGCCTTCGGGAACTCACAGATACTCTGTAGGTGTATGGATTTGAAATAAATAAATATCTTCAAATTTGGATAGCGACGGGAATGGCTGAATACCATTGTTAATTTTTCGAGAAACCCGACAATTTGTGATGGATATACCCGACATAATTTGAGTTAAGTAATTGAAAAATTAATACTTTAAATACAAACAGAGTTTTGAAATTATATTTGTAATTTCTTGTTGACAAACATGTTATTGCCGGCTAAATATTTGCAGATCATCCTTGCTTTTATCATATAATCCGAAGTGCTCTTGTGATTGGCAATCAATACAAATTGGTGCTCGATTTGATCTTTTGATGTCAACAAGAATAGTTTTTTCGATGGAATCGCTTTCACCTGTTCTGGGCTGAAGTTTCTTTAAAAGCAGTGGCAGAATGGCATCGGTGCACCTAAAAGTGAGCCCAATGCCTATTTGACGGGAGAATAACATGGGATAACGGCAAAAAATCCTTCAATTTAGTCGACTTTCTTACAAAGCAAGATCAGCAGGTTCCTTATGATCATCATCTCGACTGCGATTCCCAAATAAACTGGTTAATACCTTGTCCGTACGGGTTCCTTTTGTTGTACCAATTGGAAAACTTACATAAGTTAAGCCCAAATCAATTCGCTGCACAGAAATTCGCTACAGTGTAATGCTTATTTACGAAATTATCGAATAAGAACACTTTCAAAGCTTTAATATTTTGTGATTTTGAATTCATTCTCGAATTTCAAGTAGGAAAAGTCGAAAAGCTTAGCGTTAGCAAATAGAAAAACTCGTCTATTTAGATGCAAGCACTGTAATTTCTTGTGATACTCGTATTTCAGCATCAAGTACACACAGTGTATGATTACACTAAGCAGTCTATTTTTATTTGCTTTCCATACGCCCAATTACAAGTGGTGCAACGGCAACTGGAGCATGTGGCATGTGAGATACAAGCCCGCAATCTTGGCATCATCTTCGATTGAGGTGTTTGGTGCGTCTCTAATGCACAGCAATCATAAATTTAACTCAATTCATTTGTCTATTCATTGTCTGCAGTACCGTAAGCAGCTCTAACAAGCCGCCACTTAAGCGGGCACAAGCCACAGCAGCAGTAGCTGCAATTATGTAAGACGCTTATAGATACAATTGTATCTCGAAGTGCCTCCCAGAACTTGATGGATGGCATCATTTGCGATGCAAGTTTGCCTTACCTCGCGTTGTGATACTCTTGCTCAGCGTATTTATTCAGCTTTTTGAAGAGCATGCATCTTGAACCTTATATATTCCTGTTCCGCATTAAAAACCCATGCGATTTGGCATTATTTAACGACGAATACATCTTTCAATCCGAGTGCTGATGCCAAGTAACTATACTTAATAATATAAGCATTTTGCACCAGCTCTGCAAATTTTAGTTTTATAATTTGCTATAATTTTTATTTTTTATTTGATTTTATTTTTTTTATTTTATTTAAATTCTATATAAAAATTTGTTTTATTATTTTTTTTTATTATTATATATTATATATTTTATAATATGTCTTTTATATTTTTTATAGTATATCATATAACATATTATATATTATTTATATTTATTGTTATTATTATTATTATATATTGCCTGAGCTTAGTAAGAGTAACTCCAGGGCTATTAATTCCTGCGTCCCCTCTCGTTCTTGTTATTGTTTTTGATTTACAGCTACATGGGCACTACGATATATGCGATGCACGAGTGTGCAGCACGCAAAAATAGCGATAGGGAGGGTAAGGCAGGGGCAGAGCAGACGTCGCCTTCCACGGGCAGATGCAACTCGAGCAGTGGCAACAAGTGCAGCTTTGACTTCGCATCGACAGTGGCAGCAGCTTCTGCTTGCTGTTTACATTTCGAGCACGTCTGTTTTGGCCGCAGCTGCTGACCGACGGCCATTAACTTGCAGCCGGCGCAGGCTGCAGCTTCAGCCTCAGCTTGAGCTGCGATTCGATGCGATTACACAAGTCCAAGTTGACTGCGGCGGTAACTGGAGCAGGCACACACACACACACAGAGGTACACATACAGCTGTACTTGGGACGGGTTGCGCGCATAGCTCAGCGCCCTATGCAAGAATTCTTCACTACTTCCTTTCCCTCTCTCTCTCTCTGTCTCTAGAGTAGGTGCAGTGAACGCTCTACATGCTACAAGACTGCAGACTGCAGACGGAAGACTCGCGTTCCAAGAGCGAAGACTCCCCCCTGTTGGTTGTGTGCATTTCACACGCCTGTGTGAAAAGCGTGCTACGATTGCATTCTGTACAAATATTTAACTGTTTGCCCCGAGCGGAGCTACAGCTGTAGCTAGACTATAGCTATGGCCATAAATAAAGGCCCAAGAAACTGGTCGAGTGGCAGTAGTGAGAGAGAGAGAGAGAGAGAGAGAGAGAGAGAGAGGGAGAGCGAGCTGTGGGGGAAGTAATTCGATTAGGGCAAGTGCCTGCTGCTCCGAGGTTTCGCTAGTCTACCGCAAGGCCTAATTGGCAGCGTAATTATGTTAATTTCATTGGCTAAAACAAAAGTCGATTCCGGCTCTCTGTGTACAACTTTGAGTTGTCAACTTGGTCAACGCATCAATTTATCAAAATCTTCTGATATTTCGACTTGGCAGTGTAGGGGCAGCAGAAGCAGCAGCAAAAAGATACATAAGTTTAGTTCGAGTTTTCACTTTCATTAATAACTTTTTTTTTTTTGACTTTTGACTTTTGACTTTGGCGTAATTAATTTTCGGACTTGCTTTGTTACGTTTGGTATGCTGGCAAATTACATTTGGCATTTGGCTTTCTTTTCGGTTTCTTTGCGGTTGCTTTAATGCTTTATGGCCATAACTGTGCGTCTTTAACCCACAAAGGGCTGCAAACGTGCGCCGTTCTGGACGTTCGCATGTTGCGGCAACATGCGAGAACTGCACTTGCAGTGCTACGCAACATGTTGCTACAGCATGTTGCCATGCTTGACTGCAGTTGCTGCTGTTGTCGCTTCCACACACATACATGCACACATGCGCACACCCTTTCGAGCCCATCCGGCCGGTCACGCACTGCGCCACTCCCCCACTCCCCTCGCCGTATACCCGCGTAGCTGGCTCTCTCATCGCAAGCGCAACCTTTACGAAAACCCACGGCGCTCAATTCTAATTGGAAACCCGTTTTCCAGCGCCGCTCGCTGCCTACTCGAAAAGTGAACAACAGCGTGGAACTAGTTCGCCCCGGCAGACTCGCCCACAGCAGTGCAGCAAAAAGAGTTCAAGCGACCCACAGACACTAATACAGACGCGCACACTCACACACACACCTACGCTGGGCAGAGAGCGAACGGCGTCATCTGCCTGGCACCCACGCTGGCTAAGCAGAGAGAGAGAGAGAGAGTTGCAAGTGAAAAAGAGAGAGGGAGAGCGAGTCATGTACGGAGCGAAGAATGTGCAGCGCATAATATAATAATAATAAATAATAATAATGAAAATAATAAAACGAATAATAATAAAAGTAATAAAATAATACTAGTAATAATACAAATAATAATAGTCATCATAAAAATACTAATAGTAATAGTAATCATAATAATACTAATAATAACAATGGTAATAATAATAATTCTAATAATAATAATAATGGTAATAATAATAATTCTTATAATAATACTAGTAATAATAATAATACTTATACTGATAATATCAATGATAATAATAATAATTCTTATAATAATACTATTAATAATAATAATTCTAGTAACAATAATATTACTAATAATAGAAATAGTAATGATAATAATTCTAATAATAATACTAGTAATAATAATTCTAATAATAATACTAGTTATAATAGTTCTAGTAATTGCTAATAATAGGAATGGTAATAATATAATTCTAAGAATAATACTCTTAATAATAAAAATACTATTAATAATAATACTAATAATAATAATAATAATAATAATACTAATACTAATATCAAGCAAATACATTCTAATGCTCATGCTAAAATTAAACTTTTACTATACAACTTATACAGCTAATTTCATTTATACTAAAATAACTATTAGTAAAAATTTCTCTCAGTGCAGCAGCATGTGTTTGCAGTAGTCGCTCTGCTCTCGCTACGCTTTGCCGGCTGTTGTTCTTGTTACGCTCACTGCTTAGCTCGATCTGCTCTCAGAGAGCCAGCGAGTGAGGGCGCGAGCAAGAGAGCGTAACAGCGTGTGAGCATGAGAGCGTGAGAGAGCGGACGCAGTGGCTAGCCGTGCTGAGGCGCTAGCCCTGTTGCTTCAGCACGCCGCTAGCTTCAGTTGTACTCTTAGCGTTGTGGAGTGCGGTTGAGACTCGCTTGCGTTCGTGCCAGTTCGAGGTTATCAACATACGCGATAAACCCAAGTGCAAACGCGCGAAACTGAAAGTGCATAGCGAATTTTGACAACAAATAGAGTGCACAATAAATATACGCATAGCCCCATAGCAGCGCAAAGAAACCCCATTACGAATCGCTGCAGCTGCACCCGTTTCCATTTGCAGCATAATGCTGCACGTACGCGCCTTTGGCTACGCCTGAGAATGCCCTGAAGACTGCACCGCAGCAAAGCGAATCCGAAAGAAACCTGCAACGACCTTGTGTGTGTTTGTGTTTGTGTGTTTGTGTGTGTGCGATCTATCAAAGCCTCCGAGCGAGCATTTTGGGATTACTCACAGCATTTTGGATACAGCTGCAGCAGCAACAAGATCAGCGAGGTAAGTGAAGTGAGCGCCCAGCGATCTGGCCTAATCCGCTGAGATCTTCATCGCAGCGGGAGCCGCAGCTGTAGTCGTAGCTGTTAACCCCGTTCGAATCGGGCTACCGAAATTGATTTACCGCGATAATTCACTTGGCTCGGTTTCCGCTAGAAAGTCTTCGCCAGCCAAAAGAAGATGCTATCCGACTTGTTTACTGGGGTCCGGTCTGGTTTTCTTCTCTCGTTGGGCTTCAGTTTTCGGTTTGGCGAAAGTTCAGAATTATTTTCAGAATTTTCACTAGTCAAATGGAGCTCAATCGGCGGGGCTTTCGCACCTGTCGTGGCAAAGTTGATTGAACCTGAGCCTACAACGGTTCTCAAACTGCCACGCCCCTCGCTCTGGCTGGGCTGACAACTCATTTCCGTTTCCCGCGCACGCTGCGATCATCTTGGCGCGATTAGAATGCAAAAATTCGCAGGCTTCTCGAAACTTGTCTATGTCATTGTCGGTTCTTTGAGTGTGTGTATGCGTGTGTTTGTGTGTGTGTGTGTGAAATAATCACTCATGAGATTTTCAGCATATTTATGCAAATTATGCGAATGCCTCGAGTGCCACACAGATTGAAAAGACCTTCCCGACTATTTACGAAATGCATAAACATTTTATGGAAATTTGATTGTGATTGTGGGTCTGTAACTGCTCGATTCACTTAATTAGTCGAGACGTTCGTTAGGCTCGTTTATGAAAGACATAAAGCTCGGATCAGTTATCAGATGAAAATGTCGACAGAGTTTACATAAATTTTGACCGTAGAGCGGACAAATTGAACGGAATTGAAATGTTAAAGCTTGCGATTCACACGCGATCACTTAACTGATCATTAGCGCATTGAGCTGACAATAGCTCCAGTTCTAGTCAACATAACTCATTTTGCTTTCCCGAAAAAAAGGTTCCCATCATCAAGCTCATTACTCATTCGCGTAGCCCCCTCGAGCTGATTGGGGCAAATCTTATTTGCTAGAGACAAAAGAATCTTTGACTAATTTGTCGGCTATGCGAAGGAAATTCGTACAGCTGGAACTTGCCTACTCCCGCAGTTGATGATAATGTTGGCTAAATGCCGTTGATTACCTTGGCAATTCACTTGGCAGACAACTCTCATCTCTCCTCAGCACTGCTCTCCTCTTGGCCAACTCGTCACGGCTCGATTACGAAATTTTCGCGAAAGCACTTGCCAAGCTAATCGCCGTCTGCTGTTGACGGTCCCAGTGCGGTTTCTTCACTTCACTTTCGAGCGGTGTCTTCGACATCCCGACGAGTTCGTCGCCCCACACACAATTGCCATCACCGCTGCCATCATGATATTGATATTGAATTAATTTCCTGTTTCTTGTGAGAGCCGAAAATTGTTGTTCACTCGAAAACCCCTGGGAGAGCTCGTGTAGTGCAGCGAGGATTACCAAATGCTCCTCACGTCCTCAAAGGTCTCTGCTCCAGCGATCGATTTGTACAACTTTTGTCTGGGCATTGTCTGCGACTTCTATTGGCTAATTAAAAATCAGGAAATGCACGCGAACAATGCCCGGCATGAGGTCCTCGGGAACCGTTGGGTGCCGCTGGCCGTACGTGAGCGGGTCTCGAGGTGTCTACCTGGCCCGGCGACTACTGTCAAGTGCGGTTTGCTACGGTTTAGCGCCCTTTTACGCACACAAACAGGTAGGCGGAGTTTAGCCCATGTCTATTAGGGCTATTTGGACTGGGCGAAACGTGATCGAGAGGATCTACGCCTCGTTTGATTCCGATATTGTTCGATATTGGCAATGGCCATCACGTACTGAACAGTTCAGTTTAATAGCCGAGTAGTTCAAGTGAGCAGGAATTTAAGGATATTGATCTGGGTTATCTTTAAGCAGAGATCGGCGTAGGTTTCGATTGAGTTGTTGGGAGGTAAGGATTTTGGATAATGTTTCAATTTACTGCACGAATTCGAAAATTGAAGAAATTAAAAAAAAAAACGATTTACAACGAAAGCATTAAAGAAAATGATTAAAATTTCAAACAAATTTTGAAGAACTTTAATATTCCAACAATAGGAGTTTCGAAACAGAATAGTAACGGTTTTCATAAAGAGATTCAAAAATTATGAAAACAGTGAAGTCAAAATATAATTGCGAGTTGAATTTAGTCTTAGCTCTTCAGCATTATCAATCGAGTCGGAAAAAATGCATAGATTCAAATGCTTCACTCTCTCTGAAAGACTTCTTAATTCAAGGAAACCTATAAATAAATATAACCTTCAATTTATTTATGGAATTTTGTACTCAAGATCCCAGCACACATGTACTTAGTTCTTCCCGCGATTATAGAGTCAACTCAGGAAGTTGTTGGACTACCATAAACGGTTTCAACAATAGTTTTTATGTCTTTTGTATTCCACCAAGTGGGGGACACACCCGCACATCGAGGCACAAAAGAGAGAGAGAGAGAGAGAGAGCGAGACAGAGAGGGGGAGACGAAAAGACAATAGACGATTGTCATGCAGTGTAATTTGCATATGTACGGGAATGTTTTCGTTTCGGAAATCGACTGTAAGAAACGCTTTCAGCAACATGTTGCCAGGTGACTGAAGTCCCGACCACGCCTACGCCCCGCCCCCGCTCTGCTACTAAAGCGACACGCGTGTCATGAGCAATTTGAAATGATTTGCAATTCAATAAGATCCGAGCGAGACGCGACTTTATATATACACATATATGTATATACAGTCGTATTTACAGCTAAATGCAAAATATTCAATTGAATTGGAATTGGAAACAGGCCAAAAATGGGAAATTTTGTTGTTATCGTATTCTTCGTATTTATTTATTTTATTTTCGTACCGCTCGTTTTCCAATTCGCGCGAAGTTGGCGGAATTACGGCTAAATGCGCGCTTAGTCAGCACCTTAAAAGGCAAATTATACGAATATATAATACCAATACGTAGTATACCGATTCGAGACGACGTCAGCAATGTGAGTGTTAGGCTTGAACGTTGTTGGCGCTGCGACTGCCAGTTGTTGGTGTAAAGTCGTTTTTGCCGCTTTGTTAACAATTAATTAACAAATAAGCAAGGAGAGAGCAAGGGAACAGTGCACCTGACACTTTGATACCCCGCAGCGTAAAATGTATAGAGCCCAAAGCTCAACTCAATAAATCAGTCAATCAAAAAATCAAAACAACAAAGCCAAGAAATTCCTTAGCAAATTTCAGACATTCACTTAAATCGAATATGCCCAACACCCGTTTTCATTGTATGAAGGGTATAAAAAGTGTTAAAGTGTCTATTTGCCCATAACAAAAGTGTGAAATCAGACTCTAAATGGTGTGCTATAAAACAATTATGGCGCTTTATGACAAGATCGTATGAGTTCACTTATCTGTGAACGATTCTCTGTGATTGTTCGAAGAATCTTAAACTTTTAGACAATCTGCTAAAACACAAAATAAAGATATTGCTGTCAGATATTTCTGCCTATAAAAAAATATGGCACTGATTCTTTTTGATTGTCGGCAGACTATTAGCTTCCACTTAAAGTTTGACACTCATTTTTTATGGCAAGTGACGAACACGTGAGATTCTGAGAATGAAGATATTTCTGGCAGATGCTTCTGTATATTAATCAGGTTTTAAGCTGAAAACGGCACGTTACCAGACCCAGATACATTTTCAGTTGTACCTCGAGTTGAATGAAGTCAATTTGGTTGAATAATCGCTGGCACGAAATTAGTTTATAGAAGTTTATAGAACACAATAGTGAAGCTGAAAGCGGAACTGGAACTATGAAGAACTAAATTTTGTACGGTTTTGGGCTAATTTATTTTAAAGTTATTGGATCAAGTTATGGTAGAACTGAAACTGAAAGTGGAACTGTATTTATTGCTGACAAATGGCAGAGATATTCAAAAAATATTTGAATAATATAGAAAAAAGTGCAGCGAAAACTCTAGAGAAACTGCAACTGGAACTGGAACTAGCTGCACTTTCTTAGCACTTACTTTCTAGATCTGCGGGCCTGAACTTAGCCACTTTTATGGCTAATCAAGTGCAACGCGCGCGCACTTTCTTCTCTCAGCCGAACCATTAGGGTCAAGAGGTAAAGGGCAGGGGCTAGAGTGAGTGCAGTGAGTGACTGAATAAAGTCGAGTCGAGTTATTCGCTGGCACTCGTTTAACTTTCGTTGACGGGGGGAGCACAGATAAATCTCTCGCAGTCGCTGAGCTTATCAAACTGACAATCGGCGCTTAGTTTACTTTCTACAACACGTGCCTCCCCCTGCTACCCCCGCCTGGAAGCGGCGTATGATTCTCACGCCCAGCGAAGAGACAACAGCAATAACAACTAAAGCAGTATACAGTAACAGTAACAACAACAAATGTTGAGCTCGGCTGCAAATGTAAACCGCAAAATGCGACCGCGTCGCGTTGGTTCCCAGCTGCAGGCCAGGAAAGGATGGCACGGAATGCCATGCCAGGGAGGAGTTGCCTTGACTTGAATGCACTGTGGGAATGCCTGACGCACAACTTGATTGACTTGCACTTCTGCTAGCTCGGGGATTCATTAACTGCGACTCGTCCGCCCGCTGCAAATACCAGTATGAGTCTCTCTCTCTCTCTCTCACACTCTCTCTGTCACTCTCACTCTACTTGGCTGTCGTAATCGATATGCGTGTGCAGTTGGCGAAACCTTCGCACCCGACGCGTCGGATGAAAGGGTTTTAGGGCCGGAAGCGCCCCAGTTTAAAATCCAGTGTGTAAACGCCCAGGCTACCGAAAAAAGCTAAAGAAAAGGCTAAAAATAACGAGAGAAAAAACGAAACGAAATAAAATGTTACAGCAAAAAGGCAAAACAACACAGCACAACTTTTGCCCACTTGGCGCTCTATTTGAGCGTGATTAATTCATGTACATCACTCTCTGTCTCGCTGTCTCTGTCCATGGCTCTGCCGGGCGGCTAAACGCGTCGGCTCATAAAAAACAACAACAACAACAAACGGCTAAACTGAACTTTGCACAATTGCATTTTTTTAGTTGAGCGACTTGGACTTGAGTGCAGGGTATCACGCGAGTGTCACGAACTTGACACAGTTGAGCATGCCAAAATAAATAACAATAAATTCATAAATAAACATATCAAATATATCTAATATTATATAAAGTAATATTATAATATTAGGCATATATACATTTAATATTAATATGCTATTAATATATTATAAATATATATAGCTGTTATTCCGATTTTTGTATTCTCCATCAGTATATCTAATATTAATATGCTATTAATATTCTTATTAGATAACATATTAATATTAGATACATAGGTATATGTAGAATATTATAATAAATACTAGAAATTAACATCATATTTTTATTTTAATTAGTGCATAAATATCTGTTTAAAAAATATGAACAATTTAAGAGAAACAGCACAAAGGCATTTTAAATAAAAATGCATAAAATTAAATTAAAATAAAAAGCATGTAAACTACAATATAGATAAAAGTAAAAGCAAACTAAGTATTTAACTCGATGACATAAATTAAAAAGTTATGTCGCTTAAGTCTTGACTATTGATTAAATTCATTAATTATGCAAATTTAAAATTGTAAAGGGCATTTGCCAGCTGAGATAAGCCCAAGCCGCATTTGCCTGCAGTCGTCAGTGTATTGTGGCTTCGTCTTGCTCTAAGTGCTTAATCCCAGTCAACTCTTCGCTCTCACTCGCTCTTCCTCTCTCTCTCTCTCTCTCTCTCTTTGACAAATTAACCAACTTAAAAGCTGTTACTGCAGGCCGCTGCAGCCAAGTGACAAGTTGACGTCTTCGTTGGCACATCACAGCCAGCAGCGGGGCAGCGGGACAGGAAGCGTTTTGCTGGACGAGCTCCAAGCAGCTTTCGGTATACTCCCAGGCCGCCTAATTGAGCGTTGGCAAATTCGTATGAGAAGCAAAATGCTGCTGGTTTTTTTTTTTTTTTTTTTTTTGAAGGGTTTCCTACAGAATGGGTATATGCAGCAGCATATAATCGAAGCGGAACTCAAGGCTGCACGCGAACAACAAGTGCAGTAGGCTTACTATATACTACGCTATAGTTATTTAAATGGATATCATTGACTGGAGCGACGCCTTGAACGGCGCCAGCAACTTGCTCCACAAATGATTCAGCCTCGCATATTCGCGCTTATCGACTGCACAAATATACATACATAAATATAGTCGTAGGGCTATGCGTTCTTAAAATAAAAACAACTTAATCGACAAAGCGAGAAATTAATCGTCGGCGCTTAAGTGGAAAGCAGCCCCATCATATTCCACATAAATAAATGATTATTTATGTAGCTGCGCCCGCGAGATGCTAGATGGAAGATATGAGCATGAGCTGCAAGGGATATACATACGTAGTACCCTCTGCGTAGCAGCCCGCAAGACAGACAGAGAGAGAGGGAGCGACAGACAGACAACTAACTTTCAGTTAGGCAGACAAAGCGACGAGGAGAAAGAGCGACAGGCAGGCAGACAGACAGACAGGCAGACAGAGTCTGCTTCCCTATGCTTCCCTCGCTCGTTGAGTTTTTCTCGGAATTTGAATTGGAATCGGCTTTGTTTTTTAAGCACTTATGTTGGGCCTCTGCCGCGTCTGTCTGCACACATGTGGGTCGCCATTGATGCTGTTGCAGTTGCAAGTTGAGAGTTGAAAGCATTTCGTATGCCTTGTGGAGGTCGTGCGATCGCTGTTGTGACTTAGTGCGATCGTTTATGCATATGTATCTTTAGATCTCTTGATTTATCTGCGCAAATGTGCTATTAGCGCAGAGACAATGGACGACCTTGCGCTTGACTATGGGAAACTATTGGAAACAGTGGGACATACAAATGACTTTCCCAAGGAATCGCCAACGAAATTAGTTGTAATCACTTTTAGCCATTTGTGTGTTCCACTTGGCGAGCAGTAGCCGCCCAACCCGCTCCCAGCTTAGCTATTTTGAAATCAGCTGAACGGCAACAATACGAGCAGCACTCGAAGCTTTTCCAATGAAAATGAATACGCGAATGTTCTATGGCTTTTGTAATATTGCGCTGAATTTATAATTTCCGGCGAAAGCCGAAAGCTGCCAACTGCAGTTCGGGCGGGCTTATCCAGACCTGTGTCTCTGCTCTTGTTTTATTTCAGTTTTCATTTCATTTGTTTTTCTGTGTGTTTTTTCGCCTAATTTATGAGGCGGCAAAAGGTTGGCAAGAGCGACAAACAAATACCATAAAATATGACGGGCTTTCAATGAATTTATGAGGCGGTTTTGCGCTGCTCTTTAAAGCTCCAACTGAAAGTGAGCTGCTGGAAAACCTGCGGGAAAACCTGAGCGAAATGTCGTGCATAATTTAAGAGCTACATTTAATTAATTTCAACAATGCGCTACGGCGTCGAGGACTCTCCTCAAGCAGCCGAATGTGGGAATGCAGCGACTAAGACCGCGGAATACCCATTGAAAAGTTATGCAAGAAAAGTTTTTACATTGCATTTTTTTACAGTGTATCAGACTATGTAAACGCAAAGACACTTGGGTACTATTTTTGCCATGACAGCATACTGAAAACTTTTTATCAAGACACTTTTCAGCCTCAAGATACTTTTCTATCTGAAAGATACTTTTGCTGCAATGCAGGCTGCGTGCATACCCAACAGCAGCCAACTCTATAGGGCAGCGAGAACCACTTGAAACAGTACACAACATACTCGCAGACTCATACACTCCAACACACACACACACACACACATACACACACACAGTCTGTCAAGCTCTATTGTAATTGCCATGTAAAATCTGACAAGTGTGCACGGCACTCGCTGCGCGCTCGAGTAAAACTCAGGGAAATTAAATAAAATGCATTAAGCGCAGAGCAAGAATGCACGAAATAATATTAATAATAATAGTAATAATAATTGATTAATTAATTGACGGCAATTGAGTTTAATTGAGTGTCGCCTGGCCGCCTGGCCTGAAGAGGCTACCAGTTTTGGTTCTGCCTTCAGTAGTTTTCCGACATTTTTCACTGTTTTCGAATGCAGCGGGAAAAGCGTCGCGTGCAGCAACAGTTATGTTAAGAGACATTTAACATTTCGCACTAAATGCCAGCTGCAACAGAGCTGCTGCTGCCTGCTGCTGCTGCATACTACTGCTGCCTGCTGCTGCTGCATACTACTGCTGCCTGCCTGCCAGCGGCCACTCACCTTGGCAACATCAGGCCGGGCAACAATTAGCCGCGGCGAAGTTTTGTTGACAAACGCGGAAAAGCGCTGCAAAGTCAAAGACCGACAGCTCCAGCAACAACAACAACGCTGCCAAATGACTAACCATCAGTGTGGACGTTGACGTTGATGTTGACTTCGCGACGCGTGCTGCATTGCCAGCCAAGGCGATAGCGGCGGCGGCGACAGCGGCAGCGCTGCAGCAGCTACGTCAAAGCGTGACAAATAGCTGAATGCTGCCATCTTTGTGCTGTCGGCTGTACTTTGGCTCTTCCACTTGCTCAGTTGGCAGCATGTTGAGCAACATTTTTGCGACAATGTTCCCGGCAGGGCTGTCAAATATTTTTGAAATATCGTGTTTATATTTTAATTTTTTGAAAAAATATAATTATAATATTGTAAATATCGAAATGAAAAAATATCGTTATTTTCGCAATTTTTGATATTTTTTATTTAAAAAAAAAATTAATAGGTACTGTGCCCCATGAATATTCCTGATATAACTCCTAAGAGCGTGAAAGCTCCATAGGGATTTTGGTTTTCGTAGAAGATACCAGTGAAACTAAAATAAAACTCACTGTTATAAGATGTAATGCTTATTTTTTATACTCTATATATATAAATATATATATTTATTTATACATATTTCTGATATTTTCAATTCCCATTAAAAAATTAATAAAACGTTCATATTATTTTTATATTTGAAATAAAAAAAAATATTTATCAACAACCCTAACTACCAGCTGAATATCCCAAGTATTCAAAATATCAAAGCACTTATTTGGTTAAGTAAATGTTAAGGCCAAGAGGAGACATGGCTAAATGTTGCCAACTTAGCTGCAATTTAGCTCTGCATACCCTACACATGTTGAGCAACATTTCTGCCCGGCAAACTTGTTGCTGGGTAAATATCACGAGTTTTTAAAATACTTATTTGCTGCTGCAACTGTTAAGCCTGAGGAAGATGCAAACAGCAACAGCAACTCAAACAATTGTCCGCAGCAGCAGCAGGAGAAACGAGAGAAAAAATTATAATTATATTTACACAGCGGCAGCAAAGTTTGTGTCGCAGACTCCAGGGCCAGCAAGAACTTGGCCATTAGCACAGCAAGCCGCAGCCGCAGTCAAAACTTGTGCTGGCAGCAACAACAACAACAGGAACAACAACAGCAGCAACAACATGGCCGAGGAATGCGCGCAACATTTTACGAGCGTTGTGTAATTCCATTTGTACTTCATTTTGGCCAGGCCGGCAAAATTGGTAGACAGAGCATAAGCGACAAGCAGGCAAAAGACGAAGGCGCAAAAAACTGAAAATAAGAATATTTCTGTGTGTTTTTGCTGTTGGCCGACAATTCGGAAAACTGAAAACTAGTTTAGTTCGCAGTAATCCGCAGTTGCCGGCGTAATTCCCGGGAAGCGAGCAAAAAGCCTCATTAAAATGTGCCTTGAATTCGTTTGCCCCGCGTCCCCGCTGCGGCTCCTGCGTCAAACCTCTTCGGGGGCAACAACATCTTCTGATTTATGGCCATACAAATAGAAGTTATACAAAACATATTTTACCACAATAAAAATCAACTTCCTGTCGCGCAGCCTCCCGAAAATTGTTGCCCACTCACGTTGCCTCTTCTCCACACTCCCCCTCGACTTGACAAATTATCGCTGACAATTTTCAGCGGGCCTCGTAAATTTTCAGCTTGGGCAAAAGTTTGACAGGTTTTCCTTTATGTGCTGAACTGAGTGTGCGGAGTACCGGGTATTTCTATGCACGGGAAGTGCGCACCTGAGGCAATCGATACTAATTGATGAATGAGCGGACTGTGGACTGCAAGGGAAGTGACGAGCAATGATTGGCAGGAAGAGCGCAGGGCAAAGTTACAGGGATTACGCAGGGCATTGTGATATCAAAGGAACTCGAAGAAGGCGAGACTTAATGCAATTACAGCTAACTGCGAGTAAATACTGAGTTGATATTGCGGGGAAGGCAGAAGGAAATGAACAGCATTGAAAGAAAACAATTACAATGCTACAATGCGACTCTATAAAAGTGAAAGTCAGCAATGATTTTCCCTAGATCGAAGTAAACGAAAAATAATCCAGGCCAATACAAAAACTCGGACAGGGCCTGAGCCTTAATTGTCACTTTTCTTTTGAAAAAAAAAATACTGTTTATGCAATACATTTTTCAGTTTAAATAAAGTACTTTGTCCGTAGGAAGTATTTTTTCAACACATATTTTAATAAAGAAATAATATTCGTTCCCTTGGTTCAATAAATAGTATTTTAAAACCTTTAGCAAATTACTATCAGCTATAATTATTATTAAATAGAAATGATTTAAATTTCCTTGGCTCAATAAAGTAGTACCTTAAAGCGTTACTAGAATCATATAACTAGTTTCTAATAGAACAGTACTTACTTCATTTGAATTGATCTAGTTATATCTAGTCTATATATTTCTTGGAAATATTTTAACTCTCCATTAAACTAATTTTCTATAATCCTTTAAGGTAAACAGCATTTAAGTAGCTCAAAAAAGTATAACTTCTCTCTTATTATCAAGCGACTAGTTCCAGTTCTAGTTCTAATGAACTTATTTAAATTTAAATTGAACTGCTTATTTCAAACTCTTTACGAACAGGTGGAATAATATTTTTCTGTGATTTTTAAGAAATAAAATATTCAATTAGTACTACTTATATATATTTTTGAACTCCTTTGAACTAGTTCCATAATGCCTTGCCCTAAGCTCTTCGCCTGCAACGTAGTGACTGCATTTGGAGAGTACATTGTTCTATTTACGCTAATGCACTCGAAAACCTTGCGCAACTTGAACGAGGCTCAAGTTGTCATAGCCCACGCTTATCGCCCGCTCGCGCATGCATCAATCTTGAGGTCTTCGCGCTGACATACCTGGAACAGAGATAAGAACAAAGAACGGCACAAAGAAATAAAGAGAAGACAAAGCACTTTTCACGCCCTTCACACCTTTTCTGCTTGTTCTCCGCTAAGTGTGGGCGTTGGCCTGGCAAATGAGTTGGGAGAGCGTCAGGGAGATCGCGCTGAGATCTCGTTAGGCAGCTGACCTATGAACCCATCAAGTTGCATCCGCTCTAAAGCTGACCGGAAATCTCTTACTCTCTCCCTCTCGCTCGCTCTGGCAGCTGAGCAAATTAACATTTTTGAGAGCACCCAAAAACATATACCGTTTCGGAACTGCTCCACATTGGGTCGGATCCGAAGCGGGAGCTGCACTCACACACGCACACACATTTTTATGTGCATTTCCATTTCCATTATCATTTCCATTTCTATGCGCATTTCCACATGTTGTCTGCACGCACATTTCCTCCAGCGCCTACCTGCGCCTCCGAGATCGCAGCATGTGAGTAGACAGTGCGGAGGCCGAGCAGCTGCTGCCTGCTTCCAGTTCGACTCGTATTTCTCATAGCGAAATTCCCACACTCACTATCTATGGCTCCGGCTCCGGCTTCGGCTCTGGCTCTGGCTCTGGATATGGATAAGGACTGCAAGTCAGCTGCCAGCGCTGGCTGTGTATCAAGTGCAGCGCGTAGCCAAGAGCTGCGAGCTGCGGGATGAGAACTGCGAGCTGCGAGCATATGTGCGTGGCTGGATTGTTTTGATGCCTTGAGTAGTTTTTGCTACTGATGTTGTTGTTGCTGCCGTTGCTGCTGCTGCTGCTGCCACTGCTGCTCTTTTTTCCATGGTTTTTTGTTTTTGGCACATTTTCCCATATGGTTTTTCATATTTTCTGCGCTGTGGCAGCTGTCGCGTGGCCGCCGCGAGCATGGGAAATCGAAACAGTTGCACTCGCACTGCATCTGTGACTCGCATTTATCTGTCTGTCTGGCTGGGAAAGTGGCCAAAAAATGTTGAGTGTAGGAGGTTCTAGGACATTTGATAGATTGTGATCTAAAGCAATAACTGGAGACAATCTAGCATAAAGAAATCAGATTCAAAAGAGCCGAAAACTAGTATGATATCATTTAGAATATGATATAATTTAGTATAGTATATTGTAATATAGTACATTTATTTTTTTTATAAAATAAAATTGACTTTATTTAATGATTTAGCTTAAATTTACATAATGCTTGTATACGTTTTTTAATTAATTATTTATATATGTATTATTGCACAATCCTTGCAACATAAAATGCAACATATATTTATAGAATTCAATAAAAACATATACATAAAACGTTACACATTTGATACAGCACAAGTCCACAAATTGCTTATAAAAAATAAAAAACAATATAAAAATAACAAAATTTATGTTTTAATACATATATATAAAAATTGCATTTTTTTATTTTATTTTTATATTTTTGTTTATATGAGCAATAAGAATGTATAATATTCAATTTAAAATTAATAAATATTTTTATTATTTCTATTTAAAATAACATAGATTGTAATGCCAATAATTAGTGTTAAGAAAATGAACAAATTAGAAATGACTATAGTATTGATTTAAAATAATTATACAATGTAATATAAAATTAAATAAATGCACAGCATTTGTTAGGAACTATACGCAATTATTTGCAAAGTACTCGCAAGATCAGCGACTGCCGCTTCGTAAATTGAAATCGCAGACGTGTGCAGCTTGACATTGCGAAAAATGTCGTTTTATAGCAGCAGCTTTATAGCATCTTCGCACATAGTTGTAATTATGCCTTTTAAAGTGCACCTGACACATGCCGTACGTCTCGCTCTTCCCCTCGCTCTCTGTTTTGCAGTTCCCATCGAGCTGATATAATGTCGTTAGCTTCACTTGTTGCTGCCTCATCTAACAATTAGTCAACTGTTTTCTCACTATCTCACTCTCTCTCTCTCTATCTTATTCTCTCTTTTCAGGTAAGCAGCGAGTCTCTTGGTATCTCTCCGCTTCATCATCATCATCATACGCGGCATCCGCAAGTCGTCAGCGACTTTTAGTATCGCTCCAAACTATTTATAAGGTAATTCGAGCTTGCACGGCAGCAGGAGAAGCTGCTAGGGGGGAGGGGGAGAGGTGTGCTTCGACTGTTGAGTTGTGTGTGGAATTCTTTAAATGACGAAGACAAATACAAATTAATAGCGCGCTGACGGGACGCGAACTCGAACTTGTCCAGTAGCTGTCTCTGTGCTGCTTCCCCTCTCCGTCACGGGTCTGCCAGTTCCAGTTCCAGTTCATGTGCCCCTGGCATTTGGCACTCCTTCGTGTCGTGTCCCTTCGGCGGCCTTTGTTTACCTTTCTGCTGAGGTTTGTCTTCGCCTGGCCCTTTGTTGATTTTGTGCGCACGCCGACGCGGCGACTATATAAGGCTCTGACAGTGGCATGGCATGCACTGAGCGAAATTAGTGCTATTTTCTTAGAAAAGCAATTCGAAATTCCTTGGCAGCATGCTTAATACTCTTCAACTCCTTCTTTATTAGTTTGCCTGTGCACTGCGCCAAATTCAAGTTCAAAGAGAAATGTTTTTGCGAAATTCCTTTAGGCCTCTGCTCCTTCTTGTTCATTAGTTTGGTATTTTCTGAAGAATGTGTGCACTGAGAGTAATTAATGAATACTAGCATTATTTCGAAAGAAACAAATAATAAAATACTTAAATACTGAATTCAGAAATCTTACAGAATTTAATATTTGCTGTACTTGTAAAATGCATAACAAGTAAAAGAAAAATAAAATAGGCTATGCGCATTTCTTTTGCATTTCTCTCAGTGTAGCTATGCACTTATATGTTATTATATTTTTTCAAAATATTTTTGCCTAAAAAGTAAATTTAATTTCCCTATGAACTTGTCATGACCATCTATAGTGCTTCGCACTTCTCTCAGTGTAGCTGTGCATTTTTTAAAAAAATATTTTGCGTAATACGAGGCAGGCCCCAAAAACTGTTGTCCTTCTTCTCGTAATAGTCTTAAATTCCTGTGCAAATAATTTGACAGCAAATAGAACGCAAAAAGCGAGATTAGAGTAGGGCACAAGATGAGGGAGGCCCTTCTCTGGAGTCGGCGTAGATACTACATTAACAGACAGTTGAAATTCTCGCAGCTTACGCTGTCTGCTTTCTACTTTCTACACGGGGTCTGTGCCCGTCTTTAACCACGAAGCAAACGAAAATTGAATATATTTTTTCTGCTCAGTCGACTTCCCTTCTGGCGTCTAATTGAATTTCCCCGCTGCTCCCTGCTTCTATTAATGTTTACATTTCCTGTTACACACACACTCAAACACACACGCACTCACCCATACACGACAAGGTGTGGCCAGAGCTAACGAGGCGTCCGCATTGTTAGGGGGCAGCAGTGGGGGAAAACTTATTAGGAAACTACTTTGGGGCACATGCGACCCGCAGCTGAACCCTGAACCCTTGTCTAAGCTCAAGTTCCCAAGCACAAAATGAAAAAAGTTTAATGGCGCGCACATGTGTGGGGTAGGGGGATGGGGGCCTCTTATGGGGCGTACACCCACCCTTAGGCCAGACAATTAGGGCGTGCCTTTGAGGGGAGTTTGAGGGGGTGTGGGCGTAATGCGAGTGATTTGACAGATTTGCAGATTGCGTCGAGCGCTACGTGAGCTTCGTCACACTTCAATCAGCAGCGTCGTGGGCGGAGCACTAGCAGTGGGCGTGGCTTGCCTATTGAGCACTTCAAACACGCAGCGCAATTATCTGTCCATGCTGATTGCGTTGGCAAGTTGTGATCGGCATACGCAAGAGCCGAACTCCAACCCAAGTCCAACTCCAACTCCAACTCCAGCTCCAACTCGAAGTGGAATTCAGCTCGAGCTGCAACTGAAGCGCGCACTGTTAATGGACAATTTAAGCGCTTAAATGGCATTTGCAACACACTCGGCCACCGGATGCCCGCCGAATGCATTGCGAACCAGTTTCTGGCGGGGGCTCACAGCCACAGTTGGTGCATAGCAGGTATATAAATCATATCGAAAGAATTTCTGCAGCAGGCAAATTCCTCTTCGGCGACAAAAACATGTTTGGCGCTCAACAAGTTGCCGGCGAGCGGAAGTCGCCGGGGAATGTCGACGGCGACGGCGGCGGGGGCACTGTGCTATCATATCACATCGTGGCATCTTAGAAGTAGGCACGCAGCTAGTTCTGTCTCTCTCTCTTTCTCTTTCCCTCTCTCTCTTGGCTTTAATAAGTCTCGTATAGGAAGTGATTTCTTCCAATTTGACTTCCTGCCGCTGCGCCAAAGGATGCACTTAATTTCCATGCCTGCCTCATGGCTGCTCTCCTCCCTCTCCGCTCTCTCTCTCTCTCTCTAATTGCCGCTTGTGTATCTGTATCTGACGGATACGCGAGACGCGCAGATACTTTGGCTGCGTGCTGCTGTCACTGTTGATTTCCGGCGCGGCGTTACGCAGTCGCGTGCAATTATGAGCGCAGTGCTAAATCTAAGCACAAGCTCAGTGGCACCGCCTTCCTTGGCACGCCCTCAGGCCACGCCTGCACAAGCATGTGTTGCGAAAACTTGACGCTGCGAATTTACGAGCGCCGCCAAAAACTTTGCGCCCTAAAGTATGCAATGGCAAATTGGAGAGTGGAGCGTGACTGCCTGACTGTAGGTAGGTGTGTGTGTGTGTGCGTGAGGGGGAGTGTGTGTGTGTGTGTCTGTGTATGTGTGTGCATGTGTCTTTGTGTGGGTGCATTCAATTCAATTCCGTGTGCGGCCCTCGCACCTACGCAAAATTTACGGCACTTTTAAAATATGCAATTTATGGAAGCTGTCTGCTGCGCCAGAGGGGCGTTATGCCTGCGGGGCGTGGCACACGGTATGCCGCTCCCAGGAAAATGATGAAAATTGTGTTGAAAATTGCACGGCGAGGCGCATTATATGATTGCATTTATTTCACACACATTGCTGCAGGGAAGAACCTGGCGAATCGAACTGAGGGTTAATTTCACTTTAAATATTCGAATATTTTAATTAAATTTAATTATAATTGGGATTCTGTGAGTACAAAAAGTAAAAACATTAAAAAAATTTTCTGAAATAACTCATTGATTTTTAAATATTTTTTGTTGAATTTATTCCATTATATTATTGCATTTCTTTCGCACATTTTGCTGCAGGGAACCTGGCGAATCAAACTGAGAGTTAATAAATAAATATTCGAATATATTTAATAAAATTTAATTATTTTCATAATTTTTGTGAGTACTTACAGCACGAATATTAATAAATTCTTTGGAAATAACTCATTGATTCTTAAATATTTTTTGATGAATTTTATGCCATAATATAACTGCATTTCTTTTGAGTTTAATTAAAATCTTAATTCTGCGAGTGGTAAAAGCAAGAACATTAATATTAATATTATTTAATTTAATTTATTATCACTTGTTTAATTTTATTCCATGTAATAGTATCCTCTTCGGTTCAATTTAAGTCAAATAATGTTTATAGCAAGCAAGTCAATCAAGCTGGCATATTTTATTTTCTTTAATATAATTTATTTATGAATATAATCAAAATATGTCAATCTTGTGTTGTTACAGAAGTTCACTTCAATTTAACCATTTAAATTACTTTTATGATGTCTGGTTTAAGCCACAATTTGTACATATATCCAACAAGCAATTGCAAATTTTCCTGCCTCTTTCGGTGCTGCATTAATACAAATTTAACGAATTTCCGCAAAAGCATTATCAATCGTAAAACTGCGATGGAGTCTCGCTGAGGCCTGTCGAAAACAACACTGCATAAATATCTATGTGTTAGTGTGTATGTGTAGAAGTTTATCTGTATGTGTTTATATGCGAACCCGCAGCATATGCAAATGATTAGGTGACAAAACGTATAAGCAGTAACATATATACACGCACACGTACACAAATACATATTCAATAACAAGCACACACACGTACTTTTGGAGAAACGCACTTGTGATAAACAACAACAGAAAAGCCATCGCCATTTGTTGACCACAAAATTTGGTACTGACATTTGCCCCCAGCTTGGAAGTGCTGGCGGGCGTTGCGGGGCGGGGTCTGCGCCTAAAAGCATGCTCTAAATAATTGCAATTTATTTGTGCTGCCATCATGTGACATGTGCCAGCCCTCTCTCCACTATTCCACCCCTCCCCCCTTGTGTCCACAAGCAACTTCATCACCCGCTGTTACCACTTAAAATGCTCATGTTATTAACGCCCACAAAAACGCAAAATGTAACTGCAACTGCACTTTTGGGCGGCGGTTGTGTAGCCCTGATTGAAAGCACGTGTCCCCAGCCCTGCTCGGTGCCCTTCAGCTGCCACTCGGCCCGCTGTTCCCTCATCATATGCTCGTGTGGTTTTGTTTTTGATATCAGGCTTACGAGGCGCCACTTATGCAATTCCAGCGCTGAACTGAACAACTGACAGGAGGCTGACAACACCTGAACCACGCCCACTGCTGCAGCAGCGCCCACGCCCACACATTATCTCACATTTTACGCTTACAGAAATCCGGGCAGCACACGCTGCGTATACGTAATGAGTATTTACTGCGACTGAAGCCTTGCAGCTCGTGCAGGCACTGCGAATCGAGTGATCGACTACGTAATATCCGGTACATTTTTGAGTTGTTCCCTAATGTTAACTGAATATGTTTTCTATATTCCGCTCAAACTTGGAAATATTCCCAGCTATTTTCTATAAAGAAAACTCGTTTGGCACTACTGACAACGCAATATCAGGCACAAATTTCAGCTGCTCCAGTTTTAACCTAATATTTCTGTATTTCAGTTCGATTCACCAATAGAAAACGCTAGCAGTCACTTGGGTTAATTTCTCTCTCGGGACACCGAAGTCTGATACACAGCCCCCACTGCCCTCAATCCCCTCTGGGCAACGGTATAAAAAGTAATTTTCATTTCTGTGGCAGACCAAATAAAAAGGGAGGGGCGGGACTGGGGATGGCAAGTTTAATGTTAATCTGCGCTGTTGTTTTGCATAATGACTGCAAGTTATGGAAAGTTATTCAGCGTCGGCTGCGCCAGTTGGGGGCGACTGGGGGGCCTAGTGCCAGTTACAACGCCAAGGATTCGCCTCGAATTGTCGCTGATGCCTATTTCAGTGTCGGCGGCTTTTCGGCCAAATACGTGAAATTCGCAACTCTGGAAAATTCAAGCATTGTTCGCAGTTGCTTTGCCTTTTCTGCATTCTTTTTCTTGTCCGCCTTCTCATTTCTCAGCGTTATTTTTTTTTTTTTTTTGGTTTTTAAAGTTTTTTGGGTTGTTTTGGTTTGTTTTGCGCATTTTTGCAGCGTTTTCTCGGCTTCTTTTGTCGTGCTTTTCGTTTTCTTTGCGCCACTCTTAACTTGCTTAACGCTTGCCTTGCCAGGTTGTTGTGGGCTTACCTTGTACTCGGCACTTTATTTATACCCTGTAATCGCGTGATTGAGTCAGTGGGGTGTGCTGTTAAAAAATTGCACGTACCTACAGAGACAGGAAAATCGAAATCAGCGGCAGCTACAAGTAAAAATCGTAGGTTAAATAAAGTAGCATTTTTTTCCAAACACATATATTTTGAAAAAGTATTTCTTAGCTAAACAAACCTGAACAGCTATTTTTAGATATACCAATGAATTATTATACCATAAAAAAAATGAAATTTTTTCAAGGTCTGCTTAACTGCATTTTCCATCAGTTTCCACAGAGCAACGCTTTGCTTAACTGCATTCATATTCATAGTCATTGTACTATTACTACTATACTATTATTTGGCACCCAGCTAAGCAATCATAACAATCTACAGAGTATCTGCTAGTCTAACTCTCAATACCATTTGCAATTTTCCACTATGTCGGCGAATTACTATCCCGTACATTACGAGCACTTGGAACTGTCCATGGCGCGGGCTATTTTAATGAGGCGCCTTCTGGCGCTCTGCTCAGCTCCCGCGCAACTTTAAACAATGCCTAATGCCACGTGTTGTTGTTAATGCCTCTTAATTTTGCATAAAACAAAAGGCTTCAAAAATAAACACGACATTTTTGGCTTGGGCTTTGGCTACGGTTGTGCGAGCGAGCGGCTACTTTTCGCGCTGCAATTAAAAAGCAGTTAATGTGCAGACACAAAGCGCTTTCCCGGGTCAGCAAAATGCAATATACTTATAAACAAATATACGCTATATATAGGTACATATTTATATATACAATGCACATTCACAGACATACCTATTAGATACGCTGCATAGCTCCCTTCCCTGCTGGAAAGGAAGCACTTAGGAAAAATACTTTAAAAAAGTTGTTGTTGTTGTTATTATTGTTGCTTGTTATTTTTGTTATTCTTAATGCTATGCAACACTTTTTACACTTTTAATTGCACGCCCAATTGGAAGCCAAAGCGGCTTATGCAAAAGGCCAACGCCATAAAGTTGTCTGCCTGCAAAATGCAAAAATCTAGCAGTGGGTGAAAGAGAGTGGGGGGGGGGTGTGGCAGGGAAACGACTGCGACAGATAAATAAATAAATACCCCGCTTAAGCATTGCATTATCCGGGTAAAAACGAGCAACAACTGTTAGTTAGTCTCCCCTCACTCAGCAGCTCTGTTTTTTGCCCCTTTGGCTCGGGTCGCTTTGGTTGCCTTTTTGTATGCAAATTTATTTAGTTTTTTCCGGAGAGTGTTTTGCGCTTTTTATCGGGTTACAATTTATAATTCAACTGCCTGTCTACACTTATTATAATTAAATTTTGAATAGACTTTGTTTTCATATTCCGTTATTTCGAATGAACTCCGATTTTATTTGTTAAATTTGCCAATAGAAAAGAAATTATAAAATATGTAATTAATTTAAGTGTTAAGTTATATATGCCAAATATTTATAATTAAATTACATTGGGTAAAAACTAAACTTAAAACCGAAAAAATAATTAAAAATGTATAAAAAAAAGCTCTGTATTCTTTGGCTATTGGAAAATGTATTTATTTTTCGCTTACAATTTCCATGCCTTTTTTCGCATATTAAAGAGGATTTTCGGCATTAAATGATGTGAAACCCTGCATATTTAATTTAAAACTATAAATATATTACAGTACTGTGCGTTTGCAGTTAATAAAATTGATGTTGAGCGAGCTCCTAGAAAAACAAGCTACATTCGGACAATCTGCCGTCGCGTTTTATTCATGCGAATTAAGCGAAATAAAATATTTTTATACCATTTACCCATTGAAAATGGGTAAAAAATGGTATATTAACTTTGTGCAAATGTATGTAACAGGCAGAAGGAGGCGTGGCAGACCATACAAAGTATATATATTCTTGATCAGCATCAATAGCCGAGTCGATTTGGTCATGTCCGTCTGTCTGTCCGTCTGTCCGTCTGTCCGTCTGTCCGTCTGTATGAACACACAGATCTCAGCTATTAAAAGAGCTAGAGGCACCAGACTTGGTGGGAGTGTGCGTGTATTCAATACACACAAGAAGTTTATTTCAAACTTGATGTGCCACGCCCACCGCCTCCGCAAATCGATAAATGCGTATTTCGATTTTTTCCAAATAATTCAATAACGAAAAGAGATAAACGCACCAAATTTGGTAGGAGGGTGTCTTGCAACATTATGCAGAAGTTGGATTTTAGAATTTTGGATGCCACGCCCACCGCCTCTAAAAAACACATTTTTATAGTTTAAAAGAAAACTAGAAAAGCTAGAAGCGCCAAATTTGAAAGTAAGGTGCCTGGTAACATTACGAAGAATGTTTGATTTTCAACTTTTGGATGCCACGCCCACCGCCCCCAAACTATTGAATTTTAAGAAAAGTAGGGAAATA
>JAWNOI010000122.1:0-40864 GCA_035046045.1 Zaprionus bogoriensis
AAGTCGTTCGCGATAAGTGTATTAGTGCGTCGTATAAAGCCGTTCTGGTGTAGTGATAGTGTTTTGCACCAGTTCTGCTTCGCGTGTGTCAGTGTTTACAGCTGTCTGCTGAAGTGAAAGTGCCTTGTGTGTGTGCAAATTCTGAGGGAAGAGTATTAACGGTGCGACTCGGCCCAGCTCTAGTGCAATTCGCTTTTGCGCTCAGCTGGCTGCTCGAGCTTTTCACCCCCTACTCCCCCAGTCTTGCTGCACTTCACTCACTCACTCATAGCGACTGCTCAATACTCTATTGTTGTGAAGAAGCACAGTGAATTGTCTCTAGCGCCTGAATTCTCTGCAATTTTAATTGCTTTTTATTCAACTGCTACTGACATAAATAAAAGAGATTCTTAAAAAAAGTGCTTAGTGGCTGCCAGTGCACAATTGCGCCTGCTAGAAAGCGATTCTATTTTCTAGCAGCAGTGCCGTCTCCCCCCTATAAGTGCTTTTTAATCACCCCAATACTAATGTTTGAGACCATAGTCCCACGCATACAGTGCATGCTTGCCTAAGTATACCCTGTCTGTGCGTGCATACAAAAGCTAGCTTTCGTGGACTTTGATCTCAACATTTCTTTTCTTTGTTTTCGTCACTTCTTCTGTGTTGCATTTCGTTTTGCATGTGAATGTATTACATTTGTTTTCATTAAAAAGTGACATTTAAATCAGCTCATAGCGGCTGCCAGTGCATAATTCTGCCTGCTAGAAAGTGTTTTATACTCTAGTAGCAGTGCCATTCCTACATAAGTGTTTTTATCACGTCAATATTATCATTTTTAGATCACAGCCTCACCAGTGCAGTTTATGTTTGCATATGTATACTCTGTCTTTGTATAATTGCAAAGATAACTAAAGTGAACTTTGATCTCAACACTTTTATAATTTATTTTATGTCACTCCTACTGTGTTGCATTTTGTCTCGCATGTGAACGTCTTAAACTTGTTTTCATTTAACTAAAAACTTTTCTCTAAGTGTTTTCGTGTTTGTGTACGTTTATTATTGTTGCTTTTTATTTGTCCTCCACATGCATGTGCATGAAGACCGACAGTTGTTAACAATCGTGTAGACTACAATGTCAGAGTGTAATATTACCAAATTGCCATCTGACCCCAAGTCAGATGATGCTCACTAGCGAAATGTGTGTCGTAGATAATGATTCATCCGAAACTTCTACAGAGCCGGCCCTTTGGCAGGAATCTAGCAACAACTCACAGTCATCTGACTCCAATAAGAGCAACCTTTTACCAACCAAACAGCAGCAAAAAAGCCAGCGGCCTCAAGCGAATGATACTCGCACCACATCGCCCGTTCAGCCCCAAACGCCCTGCTAGGGAAATCATCAAAAATCTCAAAACAAAAGAAAAATATAATTTCTCTAAGCCCAATGCAGGTTCCCCCAATCTTGCGTTCACCAAAGGTATAGCGAAGACCACTGGCTTCGCACTATCTTTAAATAATCCAATAAAAACATCCACTAATAATGATAACATTTTACAGCAGGAGCAACAAGCTTCCTCGCAGCCACCTCAGCGCTCTCCCGAGCAGCTTAATTCCCAGTTGCCTCAACTGGAAACTCACGAGAAGTCACTCCAGCAAATTGGCAACTCAAGCTGGCAGCTGCAGGTCACCCAGCAGCAACAACAAATCCAGCAGCAGTTGCAGCAATCACATGATTCGCCCAAGCAACTCAATGAGCAGCCTCCCAACCAGCAACAGCAACTCATCCAACAGCAGCAACTGTTGCAGCCAAATCCTTCTCAACCGTTGACCCAGCGTCAGCAACGGCCACATCAACCTCAACTAGAGCTGCATAAGGAGCACCAGCACCCACCAATTGTGCACCTCACGCAGCCACTCCTCCATCAACCAACTCCACTGTCCCAAACTCAACAGCAGCTGCTGCCTCAGCTGCATGAAGCACTGCCGCAGCAACAACAACATATTCAACAAATGCAACAAAATAATCAACAGATAAGGCAAAAGTCAAACATTTCGCATCCACCTACTATGCCTTTCCTCTTCATTCCCAAAATTACTTCCATCACTTCTTTTTTGGAACTGCTTAACAACTCCCCCAATCCTATTTCATTCACCACAACCTGTTTGCAGGATGGTGGCGTGAGAATAAAATGCCATAATCAGGCCTCTTATAACACCACACTACAGATTTTATCTCAAAACAATATTTTCATGCACACCCACCAGCCCTCCAGCGAGAAAGGTGTTTGCATCGCCATAAAAAACCTACATTTCTCCACCCCCTGCGACCTCATTCGCTCTCTCCTTGCTGAGCATGGCTTTACTGCACGCTATGTCAGTGTAATTAAACACCGATTTACAGGCCTTCCTCTTAACATTTTTGAGGTTGAGCTAGCCCCCTCTTGCGACCTTAATATTGATCAGGTGTTAAATATCACACAGTTAGGCAGTCAACAAGTTGTTGTAGAACGTTTGGCAAGGAAAATTGATCCTGTGCAGTGCCATCGTTGCCAAGCCTACGGCCACAGTAAAAATTACTGCCGCAGACCCTTTGTCTGCCTTAAGTGCGCCATGAACCACCCCACTGTGGAATGCAAAAAGCGAGCCAATGTCCCTGCAAAATGTGCAAATTGCAATGGCGAACATGTCGCTTGCTACAAAGGCTGCCCTGCCTATAAGAAAGCCAGATCAAAACTTCTCCCTTTCAAACTTACTCAGCAAGCAGAGCATCAGAATCCACTAGCAGCAACGAACAAGGTGCATGCTACTTCCACTGCTACTCGCCACTCCGTCCAAAAGGACTTGAACCTCAGCCATCCTCTTCGTAGTGTAACCCCCACCCCAAATTATGCCAACCAACCCAATCACAAGAGCATTACACATTCACTGACAGCTCATAGCAACCAAAACTCCAATAAAAATAGCTCACCTATCATAAATAAAGCAAGATCTCTAAATCAAACTAAGCCTTCCTTTGCGAAAGTTGTCAAAACAATTTGTACTCCTCCTCGCGCCCCTAATCCTTCCAATAAAGTCATACGCAATCTCCAACAACAATTGCTCCACCAGAAGAACTTCCATAAATCTCTCCCTCTCCCCACCCAAGAATTAAATTCCAATCAATCCTCCCTTCCAATTGCTCAGCACTCACCCCAACCATCCACCAGCATACGCCCACACACTCCTCCAGTTGACAACAGCAACTTGCAATCAGTTCTAGGAGCTGTACACAACAACACACAAACAATAGACAGCCTAGGAAAGAAAGTAGATATGCTTTTTAATATTGTTATAGATTTTATTCTGCCACTCATCAAAACCGCAAATGACCCCAATACCAATGAATAGTCGTCCTAGTAACTCCACATCAGCCCACAGCACCCCTAATACACTCAAAATTTCTTACTGGAATGCCGCAGGAATTCAAAATAAAACACTTGAACTAGAATCTTTCCTGAGTAAAAATAAAATCGACATTATGATGATAATTGAAGCACGTCTACAGCTTGCAACTGACCTACAAATTGACGGCTATATCTGTTATCTTACACCGAACCCTGACAACCACAGAAGAGGTGGTGTAGCTATTTTAATACGTCAGAGTTTACGCCATTCCGCTCTCGAGCCATTTTCCTTCCCATTTATCCAGACCTCACCGTTAGTTCTCTTCACTACTGCCCACAACAGCATTCCCATCGTCATCACGCCTATCTATTGCCCTCCGCTCTATAATTGGACCTCAATCCAATTTCTTTCCCTCCTCAACAAATTAGATAAACTATATCAGGGTGCCCAACTCCTGATCTGTGGTGATTGGAACTCCAAACACCCCTGGTGGGGAAATGTACGCTCCTGTAAACGTGGTCGAGCGCTACTCGACGCAATACACTCCAAGTACGGCCTTAACATTCTGGCAACAGGCGGAGCAACCCACTTCCCCTATGCAAGAAGAAATCGTCCCTCTGCGATTGATTTTGCAATTTACAAGGGTGTTCCAAATGAACTAATTCACACTTTTTCCACTACTGACTTAGATTCTGACCACCTTCCAATTCACATAAGCCTCCAACTTGACCCATTCTCTCCCCCTCACCCTTCAAGAAGACTGCTTCCCAGTAATTCCAATCTTGAAATCTTTAAAAGGCACCTTGAAACACATATTCACTTAAACATTGAACTAAGATCGGGCCAAGATATAGAAGATGCCATCACTATCCTCAATAATAACATTTACAATGCAGCTTCTGCAGCCACTCCAGTGTACAGGCCTGTTAAAATACCAAACTATCGCACCTATCAATTCCCTCTTAGCGACACCACTAAAAACCTGCTTGACCTTAAACGCACCTACAAAGCACAACTTATGATCCACCACTCTGCAGCCAGCAAACAACTCTATCGACGAACTCAGAATCGTCTTAAAAAATCACTCAAACAAGACAAAGCAAAGCATGCAAATTCCTTACTTGAACTTGTTGACACCCAAGACAGATACAAACTACAAAAGCTATGGAGGCTAACAAATAAAATTAAAAGGCAACCAGAACCGCACTGGCCACTAAAACTGCAATCTGGCAACTCCATCTCATGGACCAAGACTCACCTCCAGAAAGTGGAAGCATTTGCTGACCAATTGGAACTTCGCTTTCAGCCAATTCTCTCTAACCTTCCAAGTGAGCGTTCGGCTCTATCTGCTGAACTTGAGCAACTACTCACTGAAAGTAAAACTCAGCATCAAGCATCTCCAGTCAACTTTCGTCCTATTTCTCCAGCCGAAATCTCAATAGAAATTGATTCACTGGCCCTTAACAAAGCCCCAGGGTGTGACAATATAGACAATCGTGTCCTGAAATATCTACCAAAAAAAGCAATTATTCATCTATGTCTTATCTATAATAGCATTCTTCGCTACGGTCTTTTCCCCCAGCAATGGAAGCATGCCTCCATTTGTATGCTTCTCAAACCAGGCAAATGTGCAAATGACGTCAGCTCCTACAGGCCCATCAGCCTAATTAGTAGTTTTTCTAAACTATTTGAAAAACTGCTCCTGTGCAGACTTCTCGAGCAAGATAATTTTAGCGAAGCTATTTCTAACCACCAATTCGGCTTCAGAAAGGAGCATGGCACCGACCAGCAACTCTTTCGGGTCACCCAATTCATTCTGAAAGCCTATGAGAAGGGAAACTCATGTTCTGCCGTGTTTATTGACATCAGTGAGGCCTTCGACCGAGTATGGCACGCTGGCCTCCTTAACAAATTAAGCAAACTCCTGCCACTCTGCCTCTTTAATGTTTTGGAAAGCTACCTCTCTGATCGAACCTTCCACATAGCTGGCAAAGATGGCGTTAAATCACGCATTGGTAGGATTAAAGCTGGAGTTCCTCAAGGTAGCGTCCTCGGACCAATCCTTTACACCATATATACTTCCGACATGCCCCTTCCAAACGCATCAAATGGTATTGAAATGCTTCTCTCTACATTTGCTGATGACACCATAATCATCTCATCCTCTAAATATCCCTCGTTTGCCATGGGATCCACTCAAAACTATCTTTATAGTTTTCAAAAATGGGCCAACCTCTGGTGCAACATCATCAATGCCAGCAAAACTGCCCATGTGATGTTCAGCCTCCGTAGGCCACCCGCAACCCAACGCAACCGCATTCTGAAAATCAACGGCCACCCCATAACCACCAAATCACACCACAAGTACCTTAACTCCACCTCGACACTAAACTAAACTTAAATTTTCACGTCACTCAACTTCGCATGAAAACCCTTAATACTACCAAAAAATTCAGCTGGCTGCTGAGTAATCAAAGCAAACTCTCAAAAAAATTTAAAGTTCTAATCTATAAACAACTAGCAAACCCGGCGAACTCCGTTTCGCCACCAGATGGCTATATTTCTCCCAGTCGTTCTCCCAGTCCCTCTTCTAGTCCCTTTCCCAGTCCCTCCCCCAGTCGCTCTTACAGTCGCTCTCCCCAGTTCCTCTCCCCAGTCCCTCTCCCAATTCTTTTCCCAGTCGCTCTCCCAGTCCCTCTCCCAATCCTTCTCTCAGTCCCTCTCCCAGTCCCTCTCCCAATCCTTCCAGTCGCTTTGCCAGTTGCTCTCCCAGTCCCTCTCCCAATCCTTCTCCCTCTCCCAGTAACTCTCCGAATTCTTTTCCCAGTCCCTCTCCGAATTCTTCTCCCAGTCCCTCTTCCAGTCCTCCCAGTCGCTCTCCCAGTCGCTTTGCCAGTCCATCTCCCAATACTTTTCCCAATCCCTCTCCCAATCCCTCTCCCGTATATAACATTTTTGAAAAGAATTTTTTGATAATTTTTTTAAGAGATTTTATAATCAAATTTATTGCTTATAATATTTTATTTATTTATTTTTATTTTCAAGGTACCTTTGACAAACACGTCAAAGTATAACACACCTAAACACATTATTTGTAATACATAAACAGTCTACTTTTGTTCACCAAGCAGCAAGGTACTTTTATTTATTTTAAAATAAATTAAAGTTCCTTGTTGCTCGGTGAACAAAATTAGACTAATTATTTATTATGTAAACTGTGTATAGGTGTGTTTTACTTTGACGTGTTCGTCAAAGGTTCCTTGAAGTGGCCGGGAAAATTTGTATGGGAAAAGAGAATGGCTATTTTTAGGGTTTATCCAGAAATAATTATAATTTAAAACCATAAAAAAACCATCCATGACAAAAGCAAACTCAGTTGATTTGGTGGCAGGCATTTTTTTTTTAATTTTGATATGACTTGAAGTCATAAAAAGTAGATAACAACAGGTTAGTGGCCGAGGGATTTTAAATTTTTAAAATAAAACTACCTTGCTGCTAGGTGAGCAAAAGTAGACTGTTTATGTATTACAAATAATGTGTTTAGGTGTGTTTTACTTTGACGTGTTCGTGAAAGGTTACTTGAAGTGGCCCGGAAAATTTGTATGGGAAAAAGAAAATGGCCATTTTAACGGTTTTCCCAGCAATAATTCTAATTTTTCTTGCCGTGCCCACAAACCTTGAACTTCAACGAACAATTTAAAAAAAAAATTGGCCAAATTGGTTCAGGCGTTGTTGAGTTATGCGCTTACCAACACATTTTGCGATTCATTTTTATATAATAGACTAATAGCTCCCATATGGCACTACGCCATTCCAATTTGGGGGGGCCTTACCTCCTCTACTCAGTTCCGCCGCATTGAAATTTTACAGAATAAAATTATTCGCAAATCCACTGGAGCGCCTTGGTTCACTAGAAACCAAACCCTTCGCATCGTCTATGATTTTGACACGGCTGAAGAGATCTACCATAAAAGCAGTAAAAGACTTGCAACCACACTCGCAAACCACCCCAACCCCGTGGCGCGCCAATTAATCCTTGAACCGTACACACCTCAACGACTCCACCGACCCAGTTATCAACAGCAACTTCATAAATTCATTCTTCCCCTACAGACATCTCTGAGAAACTCTAGACCATCCCAACCCCAACCTCGGCTTCCCACGCTTATTAGGCTAGCCAACGAAGCAAAGCTACGTGCCTCCTCTTCCTCAATCCCCGCTACCCCAATTCTCTTCCCCCCCTCTCGATTAAGCGAAAGTTCCATTAATAGCTATCGAAGAGACTACAAAAATGGCATAATTACAAGGGAAAGATTAGTCAACATTATACAATATCAGCACTATAATGTGCAGAAAATAATCTTACCAGACTTCATCATTATGGAACAAAGAGGCCCTCCGCCTGATCACCTTATCCTTCGCCTAAATTCTAAACCTAAAAACTTCTTCCAAATCCTGCAACAGCGAGAACTTCGTCAAAGGATGGCTTCTTCACAGCCTCACGAGCATCACCTACCTCCTCCACTACCCATATAATTATTCATATAATATACTCCCTTAATTAACCAAAATACAAAACAATTTAAATTCGCATAAACAATTCCATTCCACCTCCATTCTCTATTTATTACAATCAGCCACCACAACGCTTGTTTTTCTTTCAATCCAATCAACAATTATAGTCACTTAAATCAATAAATTATAGTCACATATGGTAAATAAATCTTAACAAGTAAGGAAAGCTACAGTCGAGCGCGCGCGACTGTAAGATACCATTTACCCTATTCGAAGAAATAATACAAAATAAAATAAATGGTATAAAAATAAAAAAAAAGCAATTTACATTAAGAAAAAAAGATCGCCCCGCGCCAGATTCGAACCCAAGAACTCTCACGAACTTTGTAACTTACGAGTCGGACCTCTAACCACTAGACCACACAAGTTTACGCCATGCGATCGGCAAATTAGGCTTTTATTGACGCGGGACCTCTACTGCGTCGATTTAACGTTTTGGTTAGGAATCGCTAGCGCCCATAACTTTGTATGGGGAATTCGAACTCCTATAACTTCTTTGTTATTAAAAAATAAAAATTGAAGAAAGCTACAGTCGAGTGCACTCGACAGTAAGTTATAATTTACCTTTGGCTGCTAAAAATAATTCTTAATATTATTATTTTATTCGAATTAATAACAACGCATCGCATATTTCCGAAATTAAATACACATGCATTGACGCTAATGGCACATGCCGACTGCACGCCGATTGTGCGTGCGCAGTCGGCGCAAGCATTGAAGCCGTGCCTCTGCTCCGTCTCTGCTGCTGTATGCAAAACTTCTCGCGCCTAGGAACAGACCATGTGCTTCAGTGATTTGTTGTGAGAGTTGTCAGCTCTATAACTAAATGTCCCCGGTTCGAATCCCAGCGCAGTCTTCTTTTTTTTGTATTGCTTAGAAAAAGTTTTTGTTTTTATTTTTTTTTTTTTTTTGCATAATATACTTTTCATATAGCGCAAAATTATTAAAAAAAAAAAAAATTGCCCAGCGCAGGATTCGAACCCGCGACCTCACGCATCAGAAACTTGCGAGCCAACCATCAAGACCACACACAGTTACGCAGTGCGATCGGCAAAAAAAAAAAAAATTGCCCGTTGCTGGATTCGAACCCGCGACCACACGCACCAGAATCTTGCATGCAACCATCTAGACCACACACAGTTACGCGGAGCGATCGGCAAATGAGACTTTTATTGATGCCGGCCTTCTGCTGCGTCAGTTCAACATTCTAGTTGGAATTCTAAGCGCCCACAACTTTATATGGGAGATTCAAACTCCTATAACTTCTTTGTTTATTGTCCGATCGGATTGAAATTTATAGGGTAGATCTGTACTATGGTAAGCTACAAGAGTGTTAAAAAAAATGTTTTGTTATTTCCCTACTTTTCTTAAAATTCAATAGTTTGGGGGCGGTGGGCGTGGCATCCAAAAGTTGAAAATCAAACATTCTTCGTAATGTTACCAGGCACCTTACTTTCAAATTTGGCGCTTCTAGCTTTTCTAGTGTTCTTTTAAACTATAAAAATGTGTTTTTTAGAGGCGGTGGGCGTGGCATCCAAAATTCTAAAATCCAACTTCTGCATAATGTTGCAAGACACCCTCCTACCAAATTTGGTGCGTTTATCTCTTTTCGTTATTGAATTATTTGGAAAAAATCGAAATACGCATTTATCGATTTGCGGAGGCGGTGGGTGTGGCACATCAAGTTTGAAATAAACTTCTTGTGTGTATTGAATACACGCACACTCCCACCAAGTCTGGTGCCTCTAGCTCTTTTAATAGCTGAGATCTGTGTGTTCATACAGACGGACAGACGGACAGACGGACAGACGGACAGACGGACAGACGGACAGACGGACAGACGGACAGACAGACGGACATGACCAAATCGACTCGGCTATTGATGCTGATCAAGAATATATATACTTTGTATGGTCTGCCACGCCTCCTTCTGCCTGTTACATACATTTGCACAAAGTTAATATACCATTTTTTACCCATTTTCAATGGGTAAATGGTATAAAAATAATTTTATTATACACACAAATATTCTCCTATCTAATAAATTACAAAGCAATTTAATTTCACATAAATCTTTCAATAAATCACTCCCCAAATTCTTATAAATCTCACTCAACTCTTTAAATCTACCTACAAGCCATCACCGCACTGGCTATACTTTTCAATTAAAGCAATAAAAAGAGTAAACTAAATAAATAACAAACCAAAATAAATAATTCATAATCCACATAAACACCTCACTTACCTAACAAACAAAAATTAAATCAGTTAATTTATACATTGCAGTAATTACAGTATCATAATAAAAAATAAATAATATAAATAATTAATAACTCACACAACTAAATAAAAATATAATAATCCATAAATTTATTTCTAAATTTTGAAATGCTTATCATCACATATAAATTATTCATATAATATATTCCCTTAATTAACCAAAATGCAAAACAATTTAAATTCGCATAAACAATTCCATTCCACCTCCATTCTCTATTTATTACAATCAGCCACCACAACGCTTGTTTTTCTTTCAATCCAAATCACTTAAAATCAATAAATAATAGTCACATATGATAAATAAATTTTACAAATAATTTATTATACACACAAATATTCTCCTATTTAATAAATTACAAAGCAATTTAATTTCACATAAATCTCTCAATAAATCACTCCCTAAATCCTTATAAATCTCACTCATCTCTTTAAATTTACCTCCAATACATCACCACATTTGTTATACTTTTCAATTAAAGCAACAATAAGAGTAAACTAAATAAATAATAAACCAAAATAAATAATTCATAATCCACATAAACATCCCACTTACCTAACAAACAAAAATAAATCAGTAAATTTATACATTGCAGTAATTACAGTATCATAATAAAATAAATAATATAAATAATTAATAACTCACACAACTAAATAAAAATATAATAATCCATAAATTTATTTCTAAATTTTGAAATGCTTATCATCACATATAAATTATTCATATAATATATTCCCTTAATTAACCAAAATACAAAACAATTTAAATTCGCATAAACAATTCCATTCCACCTCCATTCTCTATTTATTACAATCAGCCACCACAACGCTTGTTTTTCTTTCAAGCCAAATCAACAATTATAGTCACTTAAAATCAATAAATAAAAGTCACATATGATAAATAAATTTTACAAATAATTTATAATACACACAAAAATTCTCCTATTTAACAATTTACAAAGCAATTTAATCTCACATAAATCTCTCAATAAATCACTCCCTAATTCTTTTAAATCTCACTCAACTCTTTAAATTTACCTCCAAGCCATCACCACATTTGCTATACTTTTCAATTAAAGCAACAATAAGAGTAAACTAAATAAATAACAAACCAAAATAAATAATTCCTAATCCACATTAACATCTCACTTACCTACAAACAAAATAAAATCAGTAAATTTATTCATTGCAGTAATTACAGTGTCATAATAAAAAATAAATAATATAAATAATTAATAACTCTCACAACTAATAATCCATAAATTTATTTCTGAATCTTTGAAATGCTTATCAATACATCTAAATTATTCATATAATATATTCCCTTAATTAACCAAAATACAAAACAATTTAATTCGCATAAACAATTCCATTCCACCTCCATTCTCTATTTATTACAATCAGCCACCACAACGTTTGTTTTCTTTCAATCCAAATCAACAATTTAGTCACTTAAATCAATAATTATAGTCACATATGATAAATAAATTTTATAAATAATTTAAAATTCATACATATATTCTCCTATTTAATAATATACAAAATAATTTAATTTTACATAAATTTTAAATCCCACTCAACTCTTTAAAGTTACCTCTAAGCCATCACCACATTTGTTATACTTTTCAATTAAAGCAACAATAAGAGTAAACTAAATAAATAATTAAACCAAAATAAATAATTCATAATCCACATAAACATCACACTTACCTAACAAACAAAATAAAATCAGTCAATAAATAATAGTCACATATGATAAATAAATTTTACAAATAATTTATTATATACACAAATATTCTCCTATTTAATAAATTACAAAGCAATTTAATTTCTCTATAAATCACTCCCTAAACTCTTATAAATCTCACTCAGCACTTTAAATTTACCTCCAATCCATCACCACATTTGTTATACTTTCCAATTAAAGCTAAATAAATAACAAACCAAAATAAATAATTCATAATCCACATAAACACCTCACTTACCTAACAAACAAAAATAAAATTAGTAAATTTATACATTGCAGTAATTACAGTATCATAATAAAAAATAAATAATATAAATAATTAATAACTCACACAACTAAATAAAAATATAATAATCCATAAATTAATTTCTAAATTTTTGAAACGCTTATCATCACATATAAATTATTCATATAACATATTCCCTTAATTAACCAAAATACAAAACAATTTAAATTTGCATAAACAATTCCATTACAATCAGCCACCACAACGCTTGTTTTTCTTTCAAGCCAAATCAACAATTATAGTCACTTAAAATCAATATATAATAGTCACATTTGTTAAATAAATTCTACAAATAATTTATAATACACACAAATAATCTCCTATTTAAAAATTTACAAAGCAATTTAATTTCACATAAATCTCTTAATAAATCACTCCCCAAATTCTTTTAAATCTCACTCAACTCTTTAAACTTACCTCCAAGCTATCACCACATTTGTTATTCTTTTCAATTAAAGCAACAATAAGAGTAAACTAAATAAATAACAAACCAAAATAAATAATTCCTAATCCACATTAACATCTCACTTACCTAACAAACAAAAAATAAAATCAGTAAATTTATTCATTGCAGTAATTACAGTGTCATAATAAAAAATAAATAATATAAATAATTAATAACTCTCACAACTAAATAAAAATATAATAATCCATAAATTTATTTCTAAATTTTTGAAATGCTTATCAATACATCTAAATTATTCATATAATATATTCCCTTAATTTACCAAAATACAAAACAATTTAATTCGCATAAACAATTCCATTCCACCTCCATTCTCTACTTATTACACTTAGCCACCACAACGTTTGTTTTTCTTTAATCCAAATCAACAACCATAGTCACATAAAATCAATAAATAATAGTCACATATGATAAATAAATTTTACAAATAATTTATAATACACTCAAATATTCTCCTATTTAATAATTTACAAAGCAATTTAATTTCACATAAATCTCTCAATAAATCACTCCTTAAATTCTTTTAAATCCCACTCAACTCATTAAAGTTACCTCTAAGCCATCACTACAATTGCTACACATTTCAATTAAAGCAATAACGATAGTAAACTAAATAAATAACAAACCAAATAATAATTTATAATCCATATATACTTCTCATTCACCTAACAATCAAATAATAAAATCAGTAATTTTATAAATTGCAATTGCAATAATAATAGTATAAATTAAAAAAATATACAATATAAATAATTATAAATTCACACAATACAAAGCAAATTAATCTCACATACACCCCTCAATAAATTATTTTTATTTCCTACTCCACTTCTCAAATTAAACATTAAGCCATTTCATCGTTCGTCAACCTCTCTAACGAAAACAATAAAAATAACTAATATAATAAATCAGTAACTTTATAAATTGCAACTGCAATAATAATAGTATCAAATAAAAATATATAATATAAATAATTATAAATTCACACAAATATTTCCCTTATTCTACATAATACAAAGCAAATTAATTCACATACACTCCTCAATAAATTATTTTCTATTTCCTACTCCACTTCTCAAATTAAACATCAAGCCATTTCATCGTTCGCCAATCTCTTTAACGAAAACAATAAAAATAACTAATATAAACATATTATACAAACACTCAATATTTCTTATAATATTTTCCCTTAATTAATCAAAATAACAAACAGTTAACAACTCAACCTCATCTACACTCTTAAAATTACACTCAAGCCATCACAACGTCTGCTCTACTTTCCAAAGTTCGTCTAACTCTTATATGTAAACAATAAAATAACAAATATTAATATATTATACAAACACATCACAATTCATATAATATATTCCCTTAATTAATCAGAATAACAAACAATTCAACTCATATATATATTTCAGCCCCACCTCCACTCTTTAAATTACATTCAAGCAATCACAAAGCCTGCTTAACTTCTAACCCAAAGCAACAATAATAGCAAAATAAATAAACAACAAACTAAATATCTCTTATTTAACAACATACAAAGCAAATTAATTTCACATAAATTTCTTCATTAAATCATTCTTTACTCCTTTTAAATCCTACTACGCTCTCTTAATTTACCCCCAAGCCACTACTACTTTGTTTATTTAACTTCAATCCTTCACGCTTGCTTAAACAATAATAATAATATATTATAATAATATCAAATAATAGTATATATCCTTCCTTAAAATGTACTCTTAATAAAATCAATAAAATAGTAACAAAATATATCACTTAAAGCAACATATATTAGTATAGTAAATAATAGTAAATAGTAAAGTACGCACACAAATATTTCTCTTATACAAAGCAATTTAAATTCACATACATTCCTCAAAAAGTCATTCTTTATTTTCTCCTCCACTCTCCAAATTAACCATCATGCCTTTGCAACGATCGACTAACTCTTAAATAAAATACCTTTAAACACAACGTTAGTAAAAACATCACAACTGCAACCTAGTACAAATAAACCTTCCATACCTAAATATGGAAAAAATAATTAAAAGAGGAATCCCAAGCCGCAAATATAAGGAAGTAATTTTTTCAAACAAGCAAGCAACCTTCACAACTTTCCACTAGCTTCTGCATACTCACATAGCCAAACCCCAGCTCTAATCTTTATCAAGTGCAACACGGCACATATGTACATAGTATTTCTTCTCATCTCTGCACATATGTACATACACTTTCTTAAAATTGCTGCATACTTCTTGGCTGCTAAATGCAACCCACTAAAGTCCACTAACAACAACAAACCCGAGCTGCATTGCACTCAATTAAAAGCTCAGCTTGCAGCAGTTGACTCGAGCTTCACTCCACCTGAACTTTGACCTAATAATTCCCAACTAGTTCTATCAGCTTGTGCCCTTTTTACCCCTCCATGTCTGTCTAAATTACGCCCAGAGCGAGGTCTTCCCGAATCGGTGCCCTCTTCTGCTCCCCTTGCCTACTCTAAGGGAACCCTTTTCGTTTCTATGCATGTCAATAGAACATATGGCGCATTCACTTTTCCTGCGAATGCATTTTATGTACCCGCACCAGCCACAACTAAACGCTACAAATCTAACGACAACTACTGCAACATCTATAAACACCACCACAGCGACCACAACATCTACAACTACACTGCAACTACAACTGTAATTTACTAATAAACCTTAATTAAGCAACTACTACATTATTACTAAGCTACTCTAGTCACTACTACTACAAAAGCCAATCAGCAGCTAATGCAACATCTACAAACGCAGCTACAACAACAACTAACTAAAACTCAGCCGATACATGCTATGAACAAACCTACTACAACTCAACTGTAAACCCCTGCTGCATCAGAACTAATCAGTCGCCATCACAACTGCAGAAACAGCTACAAAACTCAACTTCAATCTCAACGACAACTGAAGCTGCAACCAATATCAGTCAAAAATCAATTACAGTCACAGTCACAACAACATCATTAACAACTACAACGACAACTACAACTTACTGAACGAACAACTCCAACTTACTGAACTTAACAGCTACAACCTACTGAAACAATAACTAAAACTCAACTGTCAATAATCAATAACAAACTTACTACAAAGCTACGCCAAAATACCATCACCAGACAAATGTACTTAATAGTTCAAACAACATGCATGCAACAAATTCATCCACTACCACAAACACATCATCAACCACTACATAATACATCTTCTACAAAGCAACTACACTAGTCACCAATACATCAAACAGCATACATCGCAACAACTATAAACGCAACTACAACATTAATTCAACATTAATACACTGCATACAATAACAGCAACACACTATTATTACCCAAAGTAAACACAAACCTACGTTCCAACTACCTTCGCCAGTCACAGCTACTACAACACCTCCAGAAACAGCTACAGCAAAAACAATAATAACTATAACTCAACTAAACAACAACTACAGCACAACCAAAACTATATCACATATCTACGCCACATATACAACAATAATCAAATAATCAATGCATGCTACGATCACAACCACAACTGCAACAAAAATCAAATTGAGCAACCATCACAACACACTATAAACTCCTGCAAAGCACCTACAATTCTACGACAAACTCCCACTACACAACACAATGACTCACAGCAACTACAATCATACTAGACAACGACTGCAACATAACTGATACAACTACTGCAACAACTAGAACTGATACTACAACAACTCCGACAAATTACATTGCAACTACAAACATACAACATTCAACATACAACATACCATCTTAACAACAGCAACAACTCACGCAACAGCTACATCCGCAGCAGCTATATCAGGAACCAAATTCCACCCCACTGCTGTCTCCTACACGCCACTACATCCACTAGTCACTGTGGGCAGCAAATACTACGCAATCCTCAGCAGCAGATGCAACAACTAGCACTCCACTTCATCCACATTCAGCAACAAATCCAGCAACACAACTACACCCAGACTAACTACATTCAAACGATATATTTATTGTCAATTAAATTTTATTTAAGTAATTTCTTTGTATAATTTCACTTTTTTTTCCATAAGTAGTCACTAATTTCTATAATGTTTAGGCTAAGTCACTCTGTTAATTATTGTTTACTCATTGTTATATTAGTATGTAAGTAGCCAATAATATTTATAAATTGCTTTTATGAGTAATAAAAATAAATATAAATTTAAAAAAAAAAAAAAAAAAACTTAACCTGCGATTAAAAATTCATAACCAGACAAGGAGCACTCAACAAGCCAGTTACCTGCAAACAAAAATTTAATCACTCATCTGCAATTAAAAGAAATACTTTAAACCTACATTACGTACCTGAGGAGAATGTGCAATTCTACAAACACTCTGCCACCTGCAATTTAAATAAAACACTATTAATATATGCACTCCAGAATGCTGCCTGCATGTTAATCATCTTATGCATGCTTCACTACAAATAACAATATTCTAAATAAACACATAATTAACTACATGACGACTGCAAATTATATTCTGCTGAATATACTTCCACACCAGTCTGCAAGCTGTCACTGCTGAAATATACACATTAACATAACTATTAAACTCCTGCATGCTGCGAATAAAATATTTCAAACAAAAAATCTACAAAAAATGTTAATTAACAACTCACCTACAATCCTGAGGAGAATGTGCAATCTTACATAAAATCTGTCACCTGCAATAAAAATAAATTAGTATAAATATTTGCACACTAGAATGCTGCCTGCATGCTATAATTATTTTATGCATGCTTCACTACAAATAACATTACGTTAACAAACACATATTTACCTACATGACGACTGCAATTTATATTCTGCCGAATATACCTTCTCACCAGTCTGCAAGCTGCCACTGCTAAAATAAAATATATATTATTATAATTCTACAAATTAAATAATACAAATAACAAAATATAAACTAATAAATAAAACGCACATTTAATGACGACTGCAATTTATATTCCGCCGAATATACCCCCTCACCAGTCTGCAAGCTGCCACTGCTGTAAAATAGAAACATATATTAACATAATTATATAAATTAAATAAAGTAACTCACCTGCTGACGACGAGATGAACCCAGCTGCTAAACTCCTCCGTATGCTGCGAATACAAACACCAAATCAATACTTCTCAACATATAACTGCTACTGAATGGACCCTACTACAACTCACCAAATCGGATTTTAACGAGACTCTACGATGACGAGGACCTTGATGACAATCTTTTGCTCTCTTGGCAGACGCCAAGATTGTCAAACAGTACTGATCCTTTCCTCCCTTGTCATCCCATCCCGGCTCCACAATATTGCCTGTAAATTACTCTTATTAATAATGGAAAAAATTATCTACTATTTTACTTACCATGCCACTACACACGCGCGGACGCCTCCTGGCTCCCACGCCCTTTGCGAGAAGCACGCATGCTCCTGCATCCAGCCTGCTATGGACAGAGGATGCCCCACTGCACCTGCGCAAAGAAAACGACATATACAACACTCTGGAGCTACTACTCACCTGATGACTCCTCCTGACGACTCCTTCTGATGGCGGCGATGTCCCTGACTCAATGACGACGGCAGCTCGACCACCCTGAAGAATGAACCTGAAAATAAATAAAAGAAAATTAGTTAAGTTATATTCTAAGAAGCTTGCCAATTAGAACGTATGTAAACACAAACATATGTTCAGTAAACAACCCAGCTCAAAGTTGTAAATCTACTTTTATCGTTTATCGATTATTTTTAAATTTCATTTAATGTACAACTTTAACGTCAATTATGTTTGTTATATTTAATTTTGTTTATGCTGGTCTTAAACTGCCACTAAATAATTGTTTACTTCATGTTTTTTAGTATTTAGCCTGCACTACATTTTGTTAACAGGCTACCATTAATGTAAAAAAACTTTAACATAGGGCTGTTAATTGTTAGCCCTAAAACCTTTGTATACTCTTATACGCCAATGTAACGATTAAGTTGCTCCCTTGAGTAATATAAAATTGTTCGAATAAAGAGCTCCTCCAGTCTGATTCTGGAGGGCGAACTCACAACTGAAAAAGAACTCACAACTGAAAAAAAAAAAAAAAAGTGCAATAAATTAAAATTCTCTATAAACTAATAAAATCTATTAAGCTAAAACACATAATAAAATACAAATAAAAAAAGGAGTCTCTTTTCAACGCCGAGTGGAAACTAATACTACATATCTCTCCCTACACGCCGCTGGCTGACCTTTGACCCGAAAAGATGGACTCGAAGTCAATCACACCAACTGACGCCAATCACCCAGAAAAGGATGAAAAGAAATTCGAGGTCAATGTGACTGCTAACCCCTCTAATAAAAATAGAGGTGAGTACGAAAATTTGATTTTATCAATTTCCGACTCGGACGTGTCGACAAAAGTAGTTGCCAATTCTCCTGCAAGTCTCTTCTCCATGTCTACGGAGTCAGACCCTGAAATTGACGTTGAAATTGACTCAACTCCTGAAAATTCAAACCTGACAATTTTAAAATCAACCCAACTACATAAAGTTAATACAAATACACATGACGCACACACCAGCATAATTCCTATTTGCAAAAAAATCCCCAACAAGGGAGAAGAAAAAAGCCCGCCAATTTCCTCTCTAGGAGGTCAACAACCCGCCAAAAAAGAAGTGAAGGAAGACCCGATAGCGATCACACACACACAGATCAGTTCGGTGAGAGAGGCAGCTCAACCTGCAGCTACCAACACAAACACATTAAAAAAAAAGAAGCTCTCTCTCACTCTAAGCTCTCACACTTACACTACTAAAGCCATTTCCCCTCCAAATATCAAACTCACCACACCGGGCTTAGAAGAAACAACAACAACAGTAGCTCTAGCCAAAGAGCTGCCAGCACTTGCGCATGCGCACACACACATAGAAAATAAACTTTTCACTAATAAATTTAATATGACAAAGTCTCCCTCAATTAATAATAAATTAAACAAAACTATTAATAATAAAATAAATAAAACTTCCAACAACAAATTCAACAAAGCAAACATAAATAAAATCCGACAACTTCCCTCCCCCGAGTCAATGTTTTCTTCCCCTCCACGGGCCATTCAGTCACCGCTTAAGAGGAAATGTCTTGAGTTGGAGGATAATACAGATATTCCCCCAATCTCAGCACATTCCCTTAAAAGGACTCTTCAAGAAGACGAAAAGGACGATCACCATCAGCGCCAGCAGCAAGAATGCCTGCCGTCCGTTACTAGGCAGCAGCACGTATTGGAGAAGCATCCAGTTAATAAAAATTCTCAGCATAATGCGCCAGAAAAAGTGCCGCCATTATTTATTCATGATATTCCTGAAATCCTGCCTCTGTTAAATAAATTTGAAAACAACCCCAACATAGGCAAATTTCACACCAAAACAACAAGCAGCAGCGGACTGTGGCTGCAATGCTACGACTTTGACTCCTACAGAGAAATAATGGAGACGCTCAGCAGTGAAGGTGTAAGTCTCCACACCCATCAGCAGCGGAAGAACAGGGGCTTTAGAGTTGTACTAAACCACCTGCATCATTCCACTCCTTGCTCATGGGTGTCGGAGCAGCTAAAGCTGTTGGGCTACGTACCTAGATTTCTAAGAGTCGTCACTAACAAATTCACTGGCAAGCCGCTAAACAAATTTGACGTAGAAATTGACACTAAGGCCGATGGCAGCCACAACAACATCATGAAACTAAAAAATATTGGCTGGCAAACCATCACGGTGAAGAGCCAGACCAAGAATATGGACCCGGTGCAGTGCCACAGGTGCCAAGCTTTTGGGCACACCAAAAATTATTGCAAGCGCCCTTTTGTGTGCATGAAGTGTGCCGGATGCCACCCGACCACTTCATGCACCAAACAGAGGGACATGCTGCCTAAATGCGCTAACTGCGGGGGGAGTCATGTCAGTAGCTACAGGGGGTGTGCCAACTTCAAGGCTGCCCGTAGTAAGCTACTGGCTTTCCGACTCCGTAGTCAGCCGCAAAAGCTTCAACAGCTCCAGCTGAATACACAAGACCAGAAGCATCCGGCTGCCACAAGTTTACCAAAGGCTACTCTACCTGTCACTGCCCAGAAGCATCACCACAACGATCTGGACTCTGATACTATTCTTGCCAATCAACCACAATTGCAAGAAGCAAAGGACAAGGCAACAATCAAAACTGTCGCCCCTAAAAAGTCACACACTCTGGCCATTAAGAGGTTCATCAACAAAACAAACAGCTCATATAATAAACTAAGTCACAAACGACGCAAAATAGCTCCGAAAAAGCTAAATGAGCTTAAACTCTACCAGCAGCAGCACAAGCTGCATCAGCAGCCACAACATAAACAGCAGCAGCAACACCAACAGCAGCAGCAACAACAACAGCAGCATCAGCTGCGCCAACAGCATCAGCAGCCACTACATCAGCTGCAGCAGCAGCAGCAGCAGCAGCAGCAGCAGCAACAGCACCAGGATCAGCAGCAGCACCTGCAACAGCAACAACATCAGCAGCAGCAGCAACTAAACAACTCCAACTCCAATCAGCAGCAGCATACCAACTCCCTCCAAGGCAGTAACCCATTACAACCTAGTGAATGGTACATCAGTGCATTAGAGCAAAGCAAAATTCTGCTCGAAAATATGAACAATAGAATAAACGCATTAACTGACATTGTTCACAACTTTATTGCAAATAGCGCAAGCAGCTCAAGCAAAATAAAATATGACCCTGACCTATACCACGACTCATCTTTTGCCTACGACAGCAGCATGGAATTTTAAACAATTATTTAAACAATTTAACAAACTTTAAACTACAATTAAAATTAATTTAAACCAATCCAGCCACCTGCAAATAAAATCAATAAATTAAATTACTTTGTTTAAACAACACAATTACACTACTCACCTGTTGTCAGATTAAACCAACGCAGACACCTGCAAATAAAACCAAAAAAAATTAATATAATACATATAAACAAAGTTAAAGCATCTACACTACTTACCTCTTGAGTACATTTTTCTCTATAATTAATTACCTGCAATTGGAAAAATTTTTCAATTAATACTCATTTTATAGCAAATTAAATTAAATTAAAGCAACATTACTTCCCTGCGATAGATGTCTGCCAATACAACGCAGCCACTGGCGAAGAAAATCAATAAAATAAATTTAATACGCAAAATATTTAAAATAAAAAAATAAAAAACTCAGTACTCACCTGTGATAAATGTCTGCTCATAATCCACGCAGCCACCTGCAAAGGAAACCAATTAATATAATTAAAAAAATTTTTTAAACAATTATTTCACGTCTACACTACTTACCTCTGAGTCGTATGTCTTTACATAACTACCTGCAATTGGATAATTAAATCAATACGTTTCGTATTACAGAACAAGTAAATTAAATTAACTCTACTTACCTTTGACAAATGTCTGTTTGTAACAACGCAGCCACCTGCAAATAAAATCAATAAATTAAATTACTTTGTTTAAATAACATAATTACACTACTCACCTGTTGTCAGTTTAAACCAACGCAGACACCTGCAAATAAAACCAAAAAATTTATATAATACATATAAACAAATTCAAAAGCAACTACACTACCTACCTCTTGAGTACATGTTTCTCTATAACTAATTACCTGCAATTGGGAAAAACTTAATTATTACTCATTACTTACCTGTGTTAGATGTCTGCCAATACAACGCAGCCACTGGCGAAGAAAATCAATAAAATAAATTATCACGCAAAATATTTAAAATTAAAAATAAAAAAATTCATTACTCACCTGTGATAAATGTCTGCTCATAATACACGCAGCCACCTGCAAAGGATACCAATTAATATAATTATATCAATAAAATATATATACACTACCTACCTCCTGAGTACATATGTCTTATTCCAACATAATTCCTATAATTGGAAATTTCTTAAATTAATACTCATCGTATAGCAAAAAATGTAAATCAACACTACTTACCTGAGACAGACGTCTGCTCGTAACAACGCACCCACCTGCAATAAAACAATAAATTTAAATTTTAAACAATTATTTCACGACTTCACTACTTACCTCTGAGTCGTATGTCTTAACATAATTACCTGCAAATGGATAATTAAATCAATACGTTTCGTATTACAGAACAAGTAAATTAAATCAACTCTACTTACCTTTGACAAATGTCTGTTCGTAACAACGCAGCCACCTGCAAATAAAAGAAATAATACAATCAACATGATGTTGGAAATTCTTATTTATTCTCTTCGCACAACATAATCAAATTAAATTAAATCAACATTACTTACCTGTGAAAGTCATCCGATTCGGAACAACGCTGCCACCTGAAATTCAAATTAACAATTTAAAAATCCATGAATAAAGAATTATTCTACCAATTAGGTCAATTCTACTCGCCTCTCGAGTATGCACGTACCATGGAAACTTAACCTGCGATTAAAAATTCATAACCAGACAAGGAGCACTCAACAAGCCAGTTACCTGCAAACAAAAATTTAATCACTCATCTGCAATTAAAAGAAATACTTTAAACCTACATTACGTACCTGAGGAGAATGTGCAATTCTACAAACACTCTGCCACCTGCAATTTAAATAAAACACTATTAATATATGCACTCCAGAATGCTGCCTGCATGTTAATCATCTTATGCATGCTTCACTACAAATAACAATATTCTAAATAAACACATAATTAACTACATGACGACTGCAAATTATATTCTGCTGAATATACTTCCACACCAGTCTGCAAGCTGTCACTGCTGAAATATACACATTAACATAACTATTAAACTCCTGCATGCTGCGAATAAAATATTTCAAACAAAAAATCTACAAAAAATGTTAATTAACAACTCACCTACAATCCTGAGGAGAATGTGCAATCTTACATAAAATCTGTCACCTGCAATAAAAATAAATTAGTATAAATATTTGCACACTAGAATGCTGCCTGCATGCTATAATTATTTTATGCATGCTTCACTACAAATAACATTACGTTAACAAACACATATTTACCTACATGACGACTGCAATTTATATTCTGCCGAATATACCTTCTCACCAGTCTGCAAGCTGCCACTGCTAAAATAAAATATATATTATTATAATTCTACAAATTAAATAATACAAATAACAAAATATAAACTAATAAATAAAACGCACATTTAATGACGACTGCAATTTATATTCCGCCGAATATACCCCCTCACCAGTCTGCAAGCTGCCACTGCTGTAAAATAGAAACATATATTAACATAATTATATAAATTAAATAAAGTAACTCACCTGCTGACGACGAGATGAACCCAGCTGCTAAACTCCTCCGTATGCTGCGAATACAAACACCAAATCAATACTTCTCAACATATAACTGCTACTGAATGGACCCTACTACAACTCACCAAATCGGATTTTAACGAGACTCTACGATGACGAGGACCTTGATGACAATCTTTTGCTCTCTTGGCAGACGCCAAGATTGTCAAACAGTACTGATCCTTTCCTCCCTTGTCATCCCATCCCGGCTCCACAATATTGCCTGTAAATTACTCTTATTAATAATGGAAAAAATTATCTACTATTTTACTTACCATGCCACTACACACGCGCGGACGCCTCCTGGCTCCCACGCCCTTTGCGAGAAGCACGCATGCTCCTGCATCCAGCCTGCTATGGACAGAGGATGCCCCACTGCACCTGCGCAAAGAAAACGACATATACAACACTCTGGAGCTACTACTCACCTGATGACTCCTCCTGACGACTCCTTCTGATGGCGGCGATGTCCCTGACTCAATGACGACGGCAGCTCGACCACCCTGAAGAATGAACCTGAAAATAAATAAAAGAAAATTAGTTAAGTTATATTCTAAGAAGCTTGCCAATTAGAACGTATGTAAACACAAACATATGTTCAGTAAACAACCCAGCTCAAAGTTGTAAATCTACTTTTATCGTTTATCGATTATTTTTAAATTTCATTTAATGTACAACTTTAACGTCAATTATGTTTGTTATATTTAATTTTGTTTATGCTGGTCTTAAACTGCCACTAAATAATTGTTTACTTCATGTTTTTTAGTATTTAGCCTGCACTACATTTTGTTAACAGGCTACCATTAATGTAAAAAAACTTTAACATAGGGCTGTTAATTGTTAGCCCTAAAACCTTTGTATACTCTTATACGCCAATGTAACGATTAAGTTGCTCCCTTGAGTAATATAAAATTGTTCGAATAAAGAGCTCCTCCAGTCTGATTCTGGAGGGCGAACTCACAACTGAAAAAATACCTCTGAGTCGTATGTCTTTACATAACTACCTGCAATTGGATAATTAAATCAATACGTTTCGTATTACAGAACAAGCAAATTAAATTAACTCTACTTACCTTTGACAAATGTCTGTTTGTAACAACGCAGCCACCTGCAAATAAAATCAATAAATTAAATTACTTTGTTTAAATAACATAATTACACTACTCACCTGTTGTCAGTTTAAACCAACGCAGACACCTGCAAATAAAACCAAAAAATTTATATAATACATATAAACAAATTCAAAAGCAACTACACTACCTACCTCTTGAGTACATGTTTCTCTATAACTAATTACCTGCAATTGGGAAAAACTTAATTATTACTCATTACTTACCTGTGTTAGATGTCTGCCAATACAACGCAGCCACTGGCGAAGAAAATCAATAAAATAAATTATCACGCAAAATATTTAAAATTAAAAATAAAAAAAATTCATTACTCACCTGTGATAAATGTCTGCTCATAATACACGCAGCCACCTGCAAAGGATACCAATTAATATAATTATATCAATAAAATATATATACACTACCTACCTCCTGAGTACATATGTCTTATTCCAACATAATTCCTATAATTGGAAATTTCTTAAATTAATACTCATCGTATAGCAAAAAATGTAAATCAACACTACTTACCTGAGACAGACGCCTGCTCGTAACAACGCACCCACCTGCAATAAAACAATAAATTTAAATTTTAAACAATTATTTCACGACTTCACTACTTACCTCTGAGTCGTATGTCTTAACATAATTACCTGCAAATGGATAATTAAATCAATACGTTTCGTATTACAGAACAAGTAAATTAAATCAACTCTACTTACCTTTGACAAATGTCTGTTCGTAACAACGCAGCCACCTGCAAATAAAAGAAATAATACAATCAACATGATGTTGGAAATTCTTATTTATTCTCTTCGCACAACATAATCAAATTAAATTAAATCAACATTACTTACCTGTGAAAGTCATCCGATTCGGAACAACGCTGCCACCTGAAATTCAAATTAACAATTTAAAAATCCATGAATAAAGAATTATTCTACCAATTAGGTCAATTCTACTCGCCTCTCGAGTATGCACGTACCATGGAAACTTAACCTGCGATTAAAAATTCATAACCAGACAAGGAGCACTCAACAAGCCAGTTACCTGCAAACAAAAATTTAATCACTCATCTGCAATTAAAAGAAATACTTTAAACCTACATTACGTACCTGAGGAGAATGTGCAATTCTACAAACACTCTGCCACCTGCAATTTAAATAAAACACTATTAATATATGCACTCCAGAATGCTGCCTGCATGTTAATCATCTTATGCATGCTTCACTACAAATAACAATATTCTAAATAAACACATAATTAACTACATGACGACTGCAAATTATATTCTGCTGAATATACTTCCACACCAGTCTGCAAGCTGTCACTGCTGAAATATACACATTAACATAACTATTAAACTCCTGCATGCTGCGAATAAAATATTTCAAACAAAAAATCTACAAATAATGTTAATTAACAACTCACCTACAATCCTGAGGAGAATGTGCAATCTTACATAAAATCTGTCACCTGCAATAAAAATAAATTAGTATAAATATTTGCACACTAGAATGCTGCCTGCATGCTATAATTATTTTATGCATGCTTCACTACAAATAACATTACGTTAACAAACACATATTTACCTACATGACGACTGCAATTTATATTCTGCCGAATATACCTTCTCACCAGTCTGCAAGCTGCCACTGCTAAAATAAAATATATATTATTATAATTCTACAAATTAAATAATACAAATAACAAAATATAAACTAATAAATAAAACGCACATTTAATGACGACTGCAATTTATATTCCGCTGAATATACCCCCTCACCAGTCTGCAAGCTGCCACTGCTGTAAAATAGAAACATATATTAACATAATTATATAAATTAAATAAAGTAACTCACCTGCTGACGACGAGATGAACCCAGCTGCTAAACTCCTCCGTATGCTGCGAATACAAACACCAAATCAATACTTCTCAACATATAACTGCTACTGAATGGACCCTACTACAACTCACCAAATCGGATTTTAACGAGACTCTACGATGACGAGGACCTTGATGACAATCTTTTGCTCTCTTGGCAGACGCCAAGATTGTCAAACAGTACTGATCCTTTCCTCCCTTGTCATCCCATCCCGGCTCCACAATATTGCCTGTAAATTACTCTTATTAATAATGGAAAAAATTATCTACTATTTTACTTACCATGCCACTACACACGCGCGGACGCCTCCTGGCTCCCACGCCCTTTGCGAGAAGCACGCATGCTCCTGCATCCAGCCTGCTATGGACAGAGGATGCCCCACTGCACCTGCGCAAAGAAAACGACATATACAACACTCTGGAGCTACTACTCACCTGATGACTCCTCCTGACGACTCCTTCTGATGGCGGCGATGTCCCTGACTCAATGACGACGGCAGCTCGACCACCCTGAAGAATGAACCTGAAAATAAATAAAAGAAAATTAGTTAAGTTATATTCTAAGAAGCTTGCCAATTAGAACGTATGTAAACACAAACATATGTTCAGTAAACAACCCAGCTCAAAGTTGTAAATCTACTTTTATCGTTTATCGATTATTTTTAAATTTCATTTAATGTACAACTTTAACGTCAATTATGTTTGTTATATTTAATTTTGTTTATGCTGGTCTTAAACTGCCACTAAATAATTGTTTACTTCATGTTTTTTTAGTATTTAGCCTGCACTACATTTTGTTAACAGGCTACCATTAATGTAAAAAAACTTTAACATAGGGCTGTTAATTGTTAGCCCTAAAACCTTTGTATACTCTTATACGCCAATGTAACGATTAAGTTGCTCCCTTGAGTAATATAAAATTGTTCGAATAAAGAGCTCCTCCAGTCTGATTCTGGAGGGCGAACTCACAACTGAAAAAAAAAAAGGGCGAACTCACAACTGAAAACTATTAAGCTAAAACACATAATAAAATACAAATAAAAAAAGGAGTCTCATTTCAACGCCGAGTGGAAACTATTACTACATATCTCTCTCTACACGCCGCCGGCTGACCTTTGACCCGAAAAGATGGACTCGAAGTCAATCACACCAACTGACGCCAATCACCCAGAAAAGGATGAAAAGAAATTCGAGGTCAATGTGACTGCTAACCCCTCTAATAAAAATAGAGGTGAGTACGAAAATTTGATTTTATCAATTTCCGACTCGGACGTGTCGACAAAAGTAGTTGCCAATTCTCCTGCAAGTCTCTTCTCCATGTCTACGGAGTCAGACCCTGAAATTGACGTTGAAATTGACTCAACTCCTGAAAATTCAAACCTGACAATTTTAAAATCAACCCAACTACATAAAGTTAATACAAATACACATGACGCACACACCAGCATAATTCCTATTTGCAAAAAAATCCCCAACAAGGGAGAAGAAAAAAGCCCGCCAATTTCCTCTCTAGGAGGTCAACAACCCGCCATAAAAGAAGTGAAGGAAGACCCGATAGCGATCACACACACACAGATCAGTTCGGTGAGAGAGGCAGCTCAACCTGCAGCTACCAACCCAAACACATTAAAAAAAAAGAAGCTCTCTCTCACTCTAAGCTCTCACACTTACACTACTAAAGCCATTTCCCCTCCAAATATCAAACTCACCACACCGGGCTTAGAAGAAACAACAACAACAGTAGCTCTAGCCAAAGAGCTGCCAGCACTTGCGCATGCGCACACACACATAGAAAATAAACTTTTCACTAATAAATTTAATATGACAAAGTCTCCCTCAATTAATAATAAATTAAACAAAACTATTAATAATAAAATAAATAAAACTTCCAACAACAAATTCAACAAAGCAAACATAAATAAAATCCGACAACTCCCCTCCCCCGAGTCAATGTTTTCTTCCCCTCCACGGGCCATTCAGTCACCGCTTAAGAGGAAGTGTCTTGAGTTGGAGGATAATACAGATATTCCCCCAATCTCAGCACATTCCATTAAAAGGACTCTTCAAGAAGACGAAAAGGACGATCACCATCAGCGCCAGCAGCAAGAATGCCTGCCGTCCGTTACTAGGCAGCAGCACGTATTGGAGAAGCATCCAGTTAATAAAAATTCTCAGCATAATGCGCCAGAAAAAGTGCCGCCATTATTTATTCATGATATTCCTGAAATCCTGCCTCTGCTAAATAAATTTGAAAACAACCCCAACATAGGCAAATTCCACACCAAAACAACAAGCAGCAGCGGACTGTGGCTGCAATGCTACGACTTTGACTCCTACAGAGAAATAATGGAGACGCTCAGCAGTGAAGGTGTAAGTCTCCACACCCATCAGCAGCGGAAGAACAGGGGCTTTAGAGTTGTACTAAACCACCTGCATCACTCCACTCCTTGCTCATGGGTGTCGGAGCAGCTAAAGCTGTTGGGCTATGTACCTAGATTTCTAAGAGTCGTCACTAACAAATTCACTGGCAAGCCGCTAAACAAATTTGACGTAGAAATCGACACTAAGGCCGATGGCAGCCACAACAACATCATGAAACTAAAAAATATTGGCTGGCAAACCATCACGGTGAAGAGCCAGACCAAGAATATGGACCCGGTGCAGTGCCACAGGTGCCAAGCTTTTGGGCACACCAAAAATTATTGCAAGCGCCCTTTTGTGTGCATGAAGTGTGCCGGATGCCACCCGACCACTTCATGCACCAAACAGAGGGACATGCTGCCAAAATGCGCTAACTGCGGGGGGAGTCATGTCAGTAGCTACAGGGGGTGTGCCAACTTCAAGGCTGCCCGTAGTAAGCTACTGGCTTTCCGACTCCGTAGTCAGCCGCAAAAGCTTCAACAGCTCCAGCTGAATACACAAGACCAGAAGCATCCGGCTGCCACAAGTTTACCAAAGGCTACTCTACCTGTCACTGCCCAGAAGCACCACCACAACGATCTGGACTCTGATACTATTCTTGCCAATCAACCACAATTGCAAGAAGCAAAGGACAAGGCAACAATCAAAACTGTCGCCCCTAAAAAGTCACACACTCTGGCCATTAAGAGGTTCACCAACAAAACAAACAGCTCATATAATAAACTAAGTCACAAACGACACAAAATAGCTCCGAAAAAGCTAAATGAGCTTAAACTCTACCAGCAGCAGCACAAGCTGCATCAGCAGCCACAACATAAACAGCAGCAGCAACACCAACAGCAGCAGCAACAACAACAGCAGCATCAGCTGCGCCAACAGCATCAGCAGCCACTACATCAGCTGCAGCAGCAGCAGCAGCAGCAGCAACAGCACCAGGATCAGCAGCAGCACCTGCAACAGCAACAACATCAGCAGCAGCAGCAACTAAACAACTCCAACTCCAATCAGCAGCAGCATACCAACTCCCTCCAAGGCAGTAACCCATTACAACCTAGTGAATGGTACATCAGTGCATTAGAGCAAAGCAAAATTCTGCTCGAAAATATGAACAATAGAATAAACGCATTAACTGACATTGTTCACAACTTTATTGCAAATAGCGCAAGCAGCTCAAGCAAAATAAAATATGACCCTGACCTATACCACGACTCATCTTTTGCCTACGACAGCAGCATGGAATTTTAAACAATTATTTAAACAATTTAACAAACTTTAAACTACAATTAAAATAAATTTAAACCAATTCAGCCACCTGCAAATAAAATCAATAAATTAAATTACTTTGTTTAAACAACACAATTACACTACTCACCTGTTGACAGTTTAAAACAACGCAGACACCTGCAAATAAAACCAAAAAAAAAAATTAATATAATACATATAAACAAATTTAAAGCATCTACACTACTTACCTCTTGGGTACATATTTCTCTATAATTAATTACCTGCAATTGGAAAAAATTTTTCAATTAATACTCATTTTATAGCAAATTAAATTAAATTAAAGCAACATTACTTCCCTGCGATAGATGTCTGCCAATACAACGCAGCCACCGGCGAAGAAAATCAATAAAATAAATTTAATACGCAAAATATTTAAAATAAAAAATAAAAAACTCAGTACTCACCTGTGATAAATGTCTGCCCATAATCCACGCAGCCACCTGCAAAGAAAACCAATTAATATAACTAAAAAATCTTTAAACAATTATTTCACGTCTACACTACTTACCTCTGAGTCGTATGTCTTAACATAATTACCTGCAATTGGATAATTAAATCAATACGTTTCGTATTACAGAACAAGTAAATTAAATTAACTCTACTTACCTTTGACAAATGTCTGTTTGTAACAACGCAGCCACCTGCAAATAAAATCAATAAATTAAATTACCTTGTTTAAATAACACAATTACACTACTCACCTGTTGTCAGTTTAAACCAACGCAGACACCTGCAAATAAAACCAAAAAATTTATATAATACATATAAACAAATTCAAAAGCAACTACACTACTTACCTCTTGAGTACATGTTTCTCTATAATTAATTACCTGCAATTGGAAAAAATTTTCTTAATTATTACTCATTACTTAAGATGTCTGCCAATACAACGCAGACACTGGCGAAGAAAATCAATAAAATAAATTATTACGCAAAATATTTAAAATTAAAAATAAAAAATTCATTACTCACCTGTGATAAATGTCTGCTCATAATACACGCATCCACCTGCAAAGGATACCAATTAATATAATTATATCAATAAAATATATATACACTACCTACCTCCTGAGTACATATGTCTTAATCCAACATAATTCCTATAATTGGAAATTTCTTAAATTAATACTCATCGTATAGCAAAAAATGTAAATCAACACTACTTACCTGAGACAGACGTCTGCTCGTAGCAACGCACCCACCTGCAATAAAACAATAATTAAAATTTTAAACAATTATTTCACGACTACACTACTTACCTCTGAGTCGTATGTCTTAACATAATTACCTGCAAATGGATAATTAAATCAATACGTTTCGTATTACAGAACAAGTAAATCAAATCAACTCTACTTACCTTTGACAAATGTCTGTTCGTAACAACGCAGCCACCTGCAAATAAAAGAAATAATACAATTAACATGATTTTGGAAATTCTTATTTATTCTCTTCGCACAACATAATCAAATTAAATTAAATCAACATTACTTACCTGTGAAAGTCATCCGATTCGGAACAACGCTGCCACCTGAAAGTCAAATTAACAATTTAAAAATCCATGAATAAAGAATTATTCTACCAACTAGGTCAATTCTACTCGCCTCTCGAGTATGCACGTACCATGGAAACTTAACCTGTGATTAAAAATTCATAACCAGACAAGGAGCACTCAACAAGTCAGTTACCTGCAAACAAAAACTTAATCACTCACTGCAATTAAAAGAAATACTTTAAACCTACATTACGTACCTGAGGAGAATGTGCATTTCTACAGACACTCTGCCACCTGCAATTAAAATAAAACACTATTAATATATGCACTCCAGAATGCTGCCTGCATGTTAATCATCTTATGCATGCTTCACTACAAATAACAATATTTTAAATAAACACATAATTACCTACATGACGACTGCAAATTATATTCTGCTGAATATACTTCCACACCAGTCTGCAAGCTGTCACTGCTGAAATATACACATTAACATAACTATTAAACTCTTGCATGCTGCGAATAAAACATTTCAAACAAAAAATCTACAAAAAAAATGTTAATTAACAACTCACCTACAATCCTGAGGAGAATGTGCAATCTTACATAAAATCTGTCACCTGCAATAAAAATAAATTAGTATAAATATTTGCACACTAGAATGCTGCCTGCATGCTATAATTATTTTATGCATGCTTCACTACAAATAACAATACGTTAACAAACACATACTTACCTACATGACGACTGCAATTTATATTCTGCCGAATATACCTTCTCACCAGTCTGCAAGCTGCCACTGCTAAAAATAAAATATATATTATTATAATTTTACAAATTAAATAATACAAATAACAAAATATAAACTAATAAATAAAACGCACATTTAATGACGACTGCAATTTATATTCCGCTGAATATACCCCCTCACCAGTCTGCAAGCTGCCACTGCTGTAAAATAGAAACATATATTAACATAATTATATTAATTAAATAAAGTAACTCACCTGCTGACGACGAGATGAACCCAGCTGCTAAACTCCTCCGTATGCTGCGAATATAAACACCAAATCAATACTTCTTAACATATAACTGCTACTGAATGGACCCTTACAACTCACCAAATCGGATTTTAACGAGACTCTACGATGACGAGGACCTTGATGACAATCTTTTGCTCTCTTGGCAGACGCCAAGATTGTCAAACAGTACTGATCCTTTCCTCCCTTGTCATCCCATCCCGGCTCCACAATATTGCCTGTAAACTTCTCTTATTAATAATGGAAAAAATTATCTACTATTTTACTTACCATGCCACTACACACGCGCGGACGCCTCCTGGCTCCCACGCCCTTTGCGAGAAGCACGCATGCTCCTGCATCCAGCCTGCTATGGACAGAGGATGCCCCACTGCACCTGCGCAAAGAAAACGACATATACAACACTCTGGAGCTACTACTCACCTGATGACTCCTCCTGACGACTCCTTCTGATGGCGGCGATGTCCCTGACTCAATGACGACGGCAGCTCGACCACCCTGAAGAATGAACCTGAAAATAAATAAAAGAAAATTAGTTAAGTTATATTTTAAGAAGCTTGCCAATTAGAACGTATGTAAACACAAACATATGTTCAGTAAACAACCCAGCTCAAAGTTGTAAATCTACTTTTATCGTTTATCGATTATTTTTAAATTTCATTCAATGTACAACTTTAACGTCAATTATGTTTGTTATATTTAATTTTGTTTATGCTGGTCTTAAACTGCCACTAAATAATTGTTTACTTCATGTTTTTTTTAGTATTTAGCCTGCACTACATTTTGTTAACAGGCTACCATTAATGTAAAAAAACTTTAACATAGGGCTGTTAATTGTTAGCCCTAAAACCATTGTATACTCTTATACGCCAATGTAACGATTAAGTTGCTCCCCTGAGTAATATAAAATTGTTCGAATAAAGAGCTCCTCCAGTCTGATTCTGGAGGGCGAACTCACAACTGAAAAAAAAAAAAAAAAAAAAAAAAAAAAAACATCTATAACTTCAATTAAACCTGCCTTTTAGCAGGAATCGAGCAAAAGCCAATAGCCCCAAGCGTACGGCTGCCGAACCTTATCGCCAGTCCAGCCCCAAGCGTCCTGCAAGGGATACACACCCGCCATTGGACTACTCAAAACAATAGAGATATATGACTCCTCTAAGTCCAATACACACTTCTCCAATTTGTCACTTACCTCAGGTACAGCGTAAACCACTGGCGCCGCGCTATCTTCAATTCAATTTTATATAATTAAATCTTTAAAATAACAACCACTAATAATGACATATTTTTACAGCAGGAGCAACAAGCCGCCCTGCAGCCACTTCAGCGCTCTCCCGAGCAGCTTATTTCCCAGTTACCACAACTTGCAACCCAATCAATAGAGAAATACGATTCTTCTATGTCCAATACACATCACTTCATCTTGTCACTCACCTCAGGTATTAGCGTAGGCCAATGGGCCACGCTATCTTAAATTTACTTTAATATAATTATATAACAAAATAACATCCATTAATAATGATCTCTTTTTTTTTAGCAGGGGCAACTAATCGCCCTGCAGCCACATCAGCGCTCTTCCGAGCAGCTTAATTCCCAGTTGCCCCAACTTGCAACTCACGAGAAGCCACCCCAATAAAACGACTACTCAAGCTGGCAGCTGCAGCCTCCCCAGCAGCAACACCAAATCCAGCTTCAGTTCCAATTTCCCCAAGAGTCGCCAAAGCAGCTCGATCAGCAACTCTCAACCTGCAGCAAAAACCCTTCCTACGTTGTATACCTACTCAACTAGCACCTATCTACTTTTGACAGCCATATCCTGTTCTTTAGTGTACTTTCTTATCTACCCAACAAAATTGCTAAATAATTTATTTCTAAGTTGTATATCTGTACAACTTGCACCAATCTCAACGATTGACAACTTACAATTAAATCCATCACATATGTACATACATTGATCTCAGCACACATAACTAAATAACAGCATGCAACAACAAGCTAAATTATCCATAAGCTTTTCCAATAACTATTGAACGTTTGTAAAAATTTCAATCAAAATAATCACATATGTACATACTTAGACCTCAGTGCATGCAACAAAATGAAACACTAAATAGTCAATCAAGAAAATAACAATTTATAACAATTTTAAAACTACTAAGTGGTACCTTTATACATTCCACTAGTATCCCTTTCTTCCTCTGTAAACTACTTCAAAATATTTAAGAAAAGTTCTTAAGCTAAAGATATACATACGTGCATATATGCTACCAGCTGCCATTTCCTCTTTACCTTCAAGCTAATTCAATGTTTGTCAAACTTCAATTTAATCCATCACTTATGTACATATGTAGATCTCAGCACATACAGCTAAATAACAGCATACAACAACAAGCTAAGCTTTCTCTAAACTTGTACAAATATATGTCACTCATCTTACTTTTTAATTGTATCTACATACACGCCACAAGCAATCAATAATTTTTGAAATTTATTGAACGTTTGTAAAATTTCAATTAAAATAATCACATATGTACATACATAGACTTCAGTGCATGCAACAAAACAAAACACAAAACAGTCTAACAAGATAAACACATTTTAAAACAATTTTCAAACTACTAAGTGACACCTTTATACATTCCACTAGTATCCCTTACTTCTTCTGCAATCTATTTCAAATAAACTTCACTTAACCTTTATCAAAATATGTAAGCAGAAAAATACTTAACACTAAAAGTCATACCTACAGTCACTTATGCTTCCAGCTGCCATTTCTACCTTTCCTTCAAGCCAATTAAACGTTTGTCAACTTACAATTTAATCTATCATACATGTACATATCTAGATCTCAGCACATACAGCATACAACAACAAGCTAAGCTTTCTCTAAACTTGCATAAATAAATGTCACTCATCTTACTTTTTAATTGTATCTACATACACGCCACTAGTAATCAATAATTTTTGAAATTTATTGAACGTTTGTAAAATTTCAATTAAAATAATCACATATGTACATACATAGACTTCAGTGCATGCAACAAAACAACACACAAAACAGTCAAACAAGATAAACAAATTTTAAAACAATTTTTTTTTAAACCACTTAGTGACACCTTTATACATTCCATTAGTATCCCTTTCTTCTTCTGCAATTTACTTCAAATAAACTTCACTTAACTTTTATCAAAATATGTAAGCAGAAAATTCTTAACACTAAAAGTCATACCTACAGTCACTTATGCTACCAGCTGCCATTTCTACCTTACCTTCAAGCCAATTAAACGTTTGTCAACTTTCAATTTACTCATCACACATCACATATGTACATATGTAGTTCTCAGCACATTCAGCTAAATAACAGCATACAACAACAAGCTAAGCTTTCTCTAAACTTGTACAAATAAATGTCACTCATCTTACTTTTTAAATTGTATCTACATACACGCCACTTGTAATCAATAATTTTTGAAACTTATTGAACGTTTGTAAAATTTCAATTAAATAATCACATATGTACATACATAGACTCCAGTGCATGCAACAATACAAAACACAAAACAGTCAAACAATATAAACAAATTTTAAAAACAATTTTAAACTACTAGGTGGCACCCTTATATATTCCACTAGTATCCTTTTCTTCTTCTGCAAACTACTTCAAACAAACTCCACTTAATTTTTTTTCAATATAAGTAAGCAGAAAAAATTCAGTGCATGCAACAAAATAAAACACAAAATAGCCAAACAAGAAGATAAACAAATTTAAAACAATTTTAAAAACTACTAAGTGGTACCCTTATACATTGAAAACTACTCCAACCAAATTCCTTCAGACATATATGCTTCTAGCATCCACTTCCACTTCACTCTCAAGCCACCTCAACGCTCGTCAAGCTTCAATTAAATTCTATCACATATGTACACAGGTTCCCTTTGGCACATGCAACATTGTAAAACCTCCCAAGGGGTACCTATATACCTGACAATAGCATCCTTTCCTCCTTTTGCAAAATTATACAAACAAATGTCATCTATTTTTTTTTTTTTTTTTATTTCCATTCAAATCTTCCAATTTGACCTAAGTGCAACCACTTCTAATACTTAAATTTGTAAAACAAATGCCACTTCTTAACTTAACTTATCTTCATTAAATCCAATCACTTATTTACATGCATAGACTTCAACTCATTCAACAATAGTCCAATATAAAATCTTTACAAATTATAATTTCAACTAAATCAATCACTCTGCACATACAACAAAGAACTATTCAATTTAGTCAATTGAATCCAATTAAAAAACTCAATTCAATCCAAGTCAATACAAAATGGTCAAACTTAATTGCCACTACTTAATTATTTAGGAAAAAACAAATAAAAAAATTTTAAAAAAAAAAAAAATTTAAATAATAATAAAAAAAAAAAAAAAAAATTTAAAAAATAAAAAATTAAATAATAAAAAAAAAAAATAAAAGGAAATAAAAACAAAGAAAAGGAAAACTATCGCCACTACATAAAACTCAAATCTCCAATCTTCACTACAATATTTACATAGCTAATCTACAAAATTAAAAAAAAAAAAAAAGAAAATAAATTAAAAAATTTAAAAAAAAAAGAGAAAAAAAAAAAAATAATTAAATTAATAAAAAAAAAATAAAATAAAATAAAAGGAAATAAAAACAAAACATAAACTATCGCCACTACATACAACTCAAATCTCCAATCTTCACTACAATATTTACATAGCTAATCTACAAAATTAAAAAAAAAAGAAAATAAATTAAAAAATTTAAAAAAAAGAGAAAAAAAAATAATTAAATTAATAAAAAAAAAAAAAAAAAAAATAAAAAGAGAAATTAATTAAAAAGAAAATATCACAACCTCTACTAACGCCTTAACCAAAACTGAATCAGTCAAACGGACACTCTAACAGACCAATAAACGAACCAAACTTCGTCAAACTGTCAATAACAGCCGCAACTACACTCAACTAAACAACAATAACTACTGAATACAGCGACTGCAACAACTACAACAGTACTACTATACATACTACGAACTTCAAACCAATTAATAGCTACAGAAGCAGCCACAACAACAACATAGATGCAACAATAAATTCTACTACTACTTTTCAACATCACACTAAAAACAACAGCAACATATCGCAAAAACAAGACAGTAAGCAGCTTCTGCAACAAATACAATACAGAAACTACAGCTGCAACAACAACCACAAAATCCTACATAGATTCTACAAACCAACTTCAATCTATCAACACTGGTCACAATTACAACAACTAATCTATGAGCAACTACAAACTACTATACAACTACTCCAATCCAATCACAAATCCACGCCCATCTACCAACATCAGCCACACACTCGCAACACAACTATATCTCAACATCAACCACAACATACTAAAACCAACATCATTCTATCAATACAAATCAAAACTACAACGTAAAACCAAAGAGCAGCCATTGCATCAATCTCAAACACAACTATAACGATTTACAACAACTCAGCTACACTAAGCAACAGCAACAACAACAGAACAGCCACAACTACTGCAACTGTACTTTAACAAAACCCCAACTTACCACAAACAATTACAAAGCCACTTCAAACGTACGACCAACTAACCACTAATTCAACAACACCAAACATCCACAACTCCAGTCACGGCTACAACTACCACTACCTAACTGCCACAATTACCACCTACGACGCGCCAGCACTAGCAACAACTACAACAACAACTCGCACGATCAATGGTAGCAACTACAGGCGAAGAAGCTCCAGCAGCAACCTCAACTATGTCACCCAGCCAGCAATCAACCACAGCAACAGTTGAAACAAGTACCACTCCATGGCCCCCATCTACAACAGCAGCTCCATTAATTTATGCGACTTGCCCGCACCAACAACAACACAACTACTCCCAGCCAATCAACACGTCTAATAAATAAAATTTATTGCCAATAAAACATCATGTTCTAGCTCTTAAGTAGTTAATAATATCTAGGCTAAGTCACTCTTTGTTTTCTTTGAATTGTTATTCTAGTATGTAAGTAGCCAATAATATTTATAAATTGCTTATACGAGTAATAAAAATAAATATCAATTAAAAAAAAAATCGTCTAACTCTTAAATGTAAACAATAAAATAACAAATATTAATATATTATACAAACACTTCACAATTCATATAATATATTCCCTTAATTAATCAGAATAACAAACAATTCAACTCATATATATATTTCAGCCCCACCTCCACTCTTTAAATTACATTCAAGCAATCACAGTCTGCTTAACTTCTAACCGAAGTAACAATAATAGCAAAATAAATAAACAACAAACTAAATATCTCTTATTTAACAACATACAAAGCAAATTAATTTCACATAAATTTCTTCATTAAATCATTCTTTACTCCTTTTAATCTGACTACGCTCTCTTAATTTACCCCCAAGCCACTACTACTTTGTTTATTTAACTTCAATCCTTCACGCTTGCTTAAGCAATAATAATAATATATTATAATAATATCAAATAATAGTATATATCCTTCCTTAAAATGTACTCTTAATAAAATCAATAAAATAGTAACAAAATATATCACTTAAAGCAACATATATTAGTATAGTAAATAATAGTAAATAGTAAATATGCACAGAAATCCATACAAAGCAATTTAAATTCACATACATTCCTCAAAAAGTCATTCTTTATTTTCTCTTCCACTCTCCAAATTAACCATCATGCCTTTGCAACGATCGACTAACTCTTAAATAAAATACCTTTAAACACAACGTTAGTAAAAACATCACAACTGCAACCTAGTACAAATAAACCTTCCATACCTAAATATGGAAAAAATAATTAAAAGAGGAATCCCAAGCCGCAAATATAAGGAAGTAATTTTTTAAACAAGCAAGCAACCTTCACAACTTTCCACTAGCTTCTGCATACTCACATAGCCAAACCCCAGCTCTAATCTTTATCAAGTGCAACACGGCACATATGTACATAGTATTTCTTCTCATCTCTGCACATATGTACATACACTTTCTTAAAATTGCTGCATACTTCTTGGCTGCTAAATGCAACCCACGAAAGTCCACTCACAACAACAAACCCGAGCTGCATTGCACTCAATTAAAAGCTCAGCTTGCAGCAGTTGACTCGAGCTTCACTCCACCTGAACTTTGACCTAATAATTCCCAACTAGTTCTATCAGCTTGTGCCCTTTTTACCCCTCCATGTCTGTCTAAATTACGCCCAGAGCGAGGTCTTCCCGAATCGGTGCCCTCTTCTGCTCCCCTTGCCTACTCTAAGGGAACTCTTTTTGTTTTCGAGTTTACTCTCGCAAAAAAAAAGAGTTTAGCAGCGTGTCCAACTTGGCTGCTGTGCAGTCATTAGTGCGCGTTTTATTTTTCTCTGCGTCTCCTGTGTTCCGGA